>JBBBDQ010002581.1:0-127500 GCA_037127315.1 Ascarosepion bandense
GCATTTGGGCAGGATTTTTTCGTTAATGCAGGTTTTATTGAATAATATAGACAAGTTTTGTCTATTAATTTTGTGTAAGATCCGTTCATACCGTCTGATATACTTGATGGTCATGTCGTTGAAAGACAACAAAAAATCACAGTATTTATTGAATTTTTTATCGGGTCTAAGCTTTCGGCTCACATAAGCCATTATCAAAGAGTAAATATTAACACACAGTAAACATAGAACAATGTGTCAAGATTTTCTTTCGCTATTTCAATTTGTCCTTTTCACAAGGCTCCATTTATATTTCAAGGTGGTGATGGTGTGTTGGGCTGCTGGATCATGTAATTTAAATTGTGTGTATTTTGGCAGCATTTTTTCATTAATGCAGGTTTCATTGAATAATATAGACAAGTTTTGTCTATTAAGTTTGTGTAGGATCCGTTCATACCGTCTGATTAACCCAGGCTCGAAACCCGACCGAATTGGCGTCATTCGGCGAATCTACCCATGGGCCACGGGGCGCTCGGTATACTGGAAGTATAGATATACTCGCTCAATCAGGTCCCAAAGACACAAGTGTGGAGCCAAAAATCTCTGCTATAATAAGTTACTATCCAAACTATTTTTAAATACAGTGTTCATTCTCCTAGACTGGTTACTGGTCTTACCTTTATTTAATCTATATTTTGGTAAGAAGAAATGGATACATGTCTTTCCCAAGAGTATTTGGCGTAAGTGAATGCAATGAACACGATTGGAATTTGAACTCGGCTTTATGATTAATCATTCCGAGCCGTTGTTCATTACACCACGAAAACATTTAAATCGATGGCATTTTTTAAATTTGTTCAATCTAAATTTTATAAGGTTCATTATTCAGTAACTGCAATTTTCTCTCTATAGGCTGAATGACAGAGCATGTTGCCAATTGATATTCACTACAGGAAATTTAGCTCAAAGTATTTTCTCAGAATATTTGGAAAATAGTCACTTTGCAAATGATTTATGATAAACTGTACATGGTGTGACTATTAAGAAAAGAGCAGCCATTGGAAAAACTTAGGATGCAAAAAATATCCCAATTAAAGGAAAATTGCATAGAAAATTAAAATTTATTTTCTGATGAATTTTGAGAGATGTATAAATTATCCTGCATGAACCAGGTTACCTAGTGTATCTTGAGAAAATTAAGAATTTTGTTTAGAATAATTTAGCTATCTTGTAAATCCATTATTCTAGTTGTGCAAAATATGTATGTTTATTAATTCACACACACACACACACATATATATATATATATATATATATATATATATTGAGGAACCAAAGCGCTTATATGACTTGGAAAAGATTCTATGAAATTTCTGAAAGCTATCTTGGTTATCTAGGACCACGATTCTGAGAGTACATCTCGAAACTGCTGAAAGTTACGAGAAGGGGATTCTGCAGAAGAAACGTGTTTGATCACTAAGTGCAAATAATAAGAAAAGAGAGAGTAGAAAATCATGATATTCACGGCTCATATTGAAGGTAAGAAAGAGGAAAGCAACATGTAACCTACCTGGTGAGTTTCAGGGAATGGATGACAAAGCAGTGCTTTAGAGAGATGTCAAAAAGACAAAATTAATAGCTACTAATGACAGGAAATTGTGGAGAATCCAGATAACCAACATCCTACTGGGACATGGTCCATAGAATTAGAAGAAGAGCTCAATGAGATTTGGGAAGCTTGTTGGCGAGATCAATACAGTGAAATAATCTCCCCTTTCCTGAATCTATTCATGAAAATATTATGGCACAGTGAATTGTCCTTCTAAAATAGTGAATGAAATGGAATATTGCCATGAATCTCTCTGACAATTCTACAAGTATTTTCACGGCTTTTGCACCGACGAGCTTAGCTCTATGATGACCTCTCTTCACGAATTTACTCGAGCAAAAAGGTCCCACCATTTTTTATGTCAGAATAGTTAAAAGTAACCGCCTCTACTATAATAGCTTCATTTCTCGCACTTCTCGTTTGTGGAACACTCTTCCATATACTTGTTTCCGTGATACCGATAATATCCAGATATCTATATGCAACGTCAATCGCCATCTCTTATCTTCTTGATTCCATTCTTTTTTATCATTTCTCCGACAAGCCCAGGAATTTTGTTCCTCTTACGTAATTCTCTTCACACCAGCATTCTCATATATCTTTTAACCCATTCTGTATTGTCTTAATCTTTCGCTCTACTCTTATGTAGCACCCTGCACACCAGGGACATTACTGCTTTTCTTAGGATGAAATGATAAAAAAAATAAAAGTATTAAAAATGAATGCTGCTCTTGATCTCTCGAAAGCAGTTTGACACGATGACCTTCTGTTCAAGCACAAGAGCTACGATATTTCTGCTCGATTGTTTGTTTTAATCCAATCTGTGTGTTATTGTGTGTGGTTCGAATAACGTTTGTTTTTGCCAGTTCGTATATATATATGTATATATATATATTCTCGTTTTCTCTCTCTCTCTCTCTCTCTCTCTCTATATATATATATATATATATATATATATATAATGCATTACACACACACTCACCCCCACACAAACAACCACGTATATATATATATATATATATATATATATATATATATATATATATATGACGATATTAAATTTGTTTATAAAGTGCTTTTCTTGCATGTGTAATTGTCTGTTTGATATATAGGTATAATGTTAAAATTATTCTTAATACTTTTGTGGGTGTTTTGTTAATATATATAGTCTTAACGAAAATAAGTTCCGGTTTAATGCAATCATGTGTAACGAGAAATAAACAAAATAATTAATTTACTAGAATATTTTATTTTAATAAAATTTTAATCAGACTCATCATTATAAATTGACATAGGCCAACATATTCTTAAGCATTTAGGACAAAAAAAAATACTATAGTATTTTACACAAACGTATTATTGGTTAACATAGAAATATGTTTATCACTTGATGATCACTTTTTAAATTAAGCGAAAATATTCTTACCGTATAACCACCACAGGCTTAGCCATTTCGGATCCATCTTGCCTGTAAATGGAATTATAATTATAATCTGAGGCCAGAATTTATATATACTTAAGCATGAAGAAAATGTCACGTGATGACTATCGGTATCATTTTAATGTTTATAACACAGCCGTAGCTTTCTCACCCATTCTTTTTTCAGAGATTATGGAGTAATCAATGATAATTATGTGTAATCAATAACAAGAGAGAGGTAATGAAAAAAGAAAAGGAAGAAACAATGTATTTATCTTATGAAACATGGATTATTTTCTGAATGTTTTTATATTGGTGTCATCTTTAATAGGTAATACTGACCAAATCTTTTAAATTTATCGAATTTCTTCGATTAGGCAAATAAAATCCACTGCCCAAATATCTACATTTGAGACATCTGTTCAACAAATATGCAGTTCTGATTTGTTTCTTTTCTAAATGCAATATATCTTTTCCGTTCTTTACATAAAATTTGCTATGCTGAGAGTTAAAAAAGTGTAAATACACGCATGAGTCCACGGACATACGCATACATTTTCATTTACCTAATTCATGTCAAACATGATGCGTTGCGTAAGAAAAAGAAAAACAGGTACACCTTAACATGACAAATGTCTTCTCCAGTGACAACGGAATCTTCCATCAGGATGATTCTCCCTACCACACCGCATGTGGAATGGTTTAAGGAAATGATGCATTATGTTGCCCTGGCCATCAAACTTGTAAAATCTTACTCACACTGTTACTTAAAGATATAGAAACTGAAAATTCCCTCTGCAGAAGCTAAGCTCTGTAGATTTTTCCCTGAGTTAACATGTAAGATCTTATTATGTGGTGATCATGAGGTCGTATGTCACCAGTGAATTGACATTTATATTTTTCAAGCATGCATATAAAAAGAATATACAAGACAGAGCAAACACATACAGACACACGCACGCACACACGTATATATATATCTATATTTATATATAAATGTGTGTGTGTGTGTGTGTGTGTGTGTGTGTGTGTGTGTGTGTGTGTGTGTGTGTGTGTGTGTTAGCTGAAGTAACCACCTATACATGGTAAGGGATCAAGATTTAACCACTTATTAGATAATATGATTCTTTAGAACTGTACTCTTGATCTGGTATGACCTAAGTTATATGAAACAGCTAGATATATATAACTGTGGAAAGTAGTATCACATATCTTTTAATACTAAGATGAAAGAAATGATATATAATAAAGAAATGTCTACTTTTCAATTCAAGAGCGGCTGCTTTGATCAACAGTTGCATATTATAGGAGTTCTTGCAGTGCCATGTAACGCATAAATAGGTGTGTCTGCATGCGCTTTCTATGAGCAACGCCGAGGCCACACTTTGCTGCAGCTCGCGCCAGTTCCCTTTTCAGCGCATGTTGCCGTTAATGACCGTCTGACTCCTCTACTCGAGGTCTCTCCTCACCAACAACAAAAATGAATAACCATATCTTAACAAAAATGCTAAACCTCATAACATTTCCTTTTACCAACTTCCCGGTATTCATACCAACATCTTTACCGTTGAATCTTTCCTCCACGAAAAGTCACCTGACATCCTAGCACTCTGTGAGACTAATATCAATTCCTCAATTTCTTCCTCTGACTTAAGGATCACTGGCTACCTTCCCCTCTTAAGGAAATACTCCACCGTTCATAAGCATGGAATGGGGGTTTACGTAAGTGAATTCCTCTCTCTAGCTAGTGTGACATCTCACGAACCCTCTGAACACCCATACATGTGGCTCCGTCTTTCACTTCTCAAATCGGTTAGCTATCTTTTCTTATTGTACTGTTTCCCCTCCTCTCTCGACTGCTTCCTCTTAGAAAGCATCTAACAATATAGATAAGGCTACTTCCTCCCATTCATTCGCTAACATATTTGTGTTCGGAGATCTTAACGCGGTTAAGTGGTTAAAAAGTGGTTAAAAACTCTATCAGTGATTCAATTAGCATTCACGCCATGCACTTTGCTATTTCTCAATCTTTTACGCAATTAGTGGATTTCCCCACGCGATTTCCCAGTATCCTCTCAGAACACACTTCTCTACTAGATATATGCTTCACCACTGTATCTGACTCCTGCTAAGTGTCACAGGTTTGCCATCTCGGTAACTCCGATCATGCCGTTGTTTTTATTAACATGTCTCACAACTCTTACTCCAGCAGAAGCCTCTTACCAACAGGATCTCCTACTACTACCAAAGAGCAGACTGGGATACATTTCGCGATTTCTTATGTGACGTCCCTTGGGGAAAAGTGTTCAGTCTCCCAGATGAGGACTGTCCCTCTGAGGTTTTTTCCTGGGTGAAAGCTGGCATTGATGTCTTCATACCGATCAGGAAGTTCCGTCCCAAACCTCATTCCTCCCCTAGTTCTCGTCTGCTGTTTCGGCGTCCATTGCCCACAGGAACCACTATTTCCGGCTATTTCGGAGCCATGCGTCTGACAAAAATAGGCACATATTTGTCTCTGCTTGTAATGAGTGTATGAGAATCCTGAATGACGCTACGCTATTGTTTGAGAAAGAGACAGCGCATAGGTTCCCGCAGTTTTGGCCCCAAAGACTATTGGCGGCTCTGCAAACGTGTGCTGAACAACAGCGAATTCTCCATCCCTCTCTTAATCAATAAATGTGAGGTCCTCACGGCATCTTTGGACAAGGTCAACTGCTTTGCTCGCAGATTCTCATCACCCTTCACATTTGACTTGTATGGAGAACCCACACCCGACTTCAGCAAACAACATTTTAGCTTCGTTAAGTATCCTTTTACACTTATTACGAGCTGAAGTGAAAAGGCGCCTGTTTTGGTCCGACGCGTAGTTACGATAGAGTCGGAAGAAATGATTCCGATGGGCAATGGCAGCCGAGCAAGCTGGTGAGAACCATGGAGACGAATGAGATTTAAGCTGGAATTTCCTGGCAGGGATGAAGGCATCGATGCCAGCCTTAAACCCAGGAAGAGACCTCGGATGCACATTCTTCGATGGGAAGACTAAAAACGTTGTTCCAAGGGATGTCACAGAGGAAGTCTCGGAACGAATCCCAGTCTGCACTTTGATAGCAGTAGGATATTCTACTTGTCTGGGTTTCATAGGTCGGGCGGGAGTGGAGTGAAATATTGACGGACACTACAGTGTGGTCAGTGTTTCCGAGTGGGCAGAGTTGTCTGCTAGTGCAAGAGTCTGGGATGGAAGTGAAGCAGAGTCTAGGAGTGAGTCCCTTCCGTTAGAGTTGTCAGAGAAACGTGTGGGGAAGTCCACTACTTGCGTAAGGGATTGGGTGATTGAAAAGTTCATGGTGTGGACAACAGCAGCGTCGGTGACATATTTAAATCACTCATCGGGACCTTCGACAACAATAACTGCGTTGATCGCGGAAAACTTATTTTATTTGTCTGCTAATGTTCAAATTTAGATTTTAAAATTAAAACTGTCAATCTCACAAGTTTATCATAAAAAATTGTAAATTCGATAAACATTTTGTTTTTTAATTTAAAATTGAAGTAATTAATAATTTATAAATATATATATATATATATATATATATATATAATAAGACAAGACAGAATTAGCTTTTAAAACATTTATTTGGTTTTTTAAATTGTTTTTAGATGTTTGATATTAATTACAGCTATTTTTACTTTTGCAAAATACTACACACCCAGTTCTAATAACTATATCCACAATCTCTGTCTTTTCTCTAGCTTTATCTCTCTCTTTCTCTCTCTCTCTCTCTCTCTCTCTCTCTCTCTCTCTCTTTCTGTGTATGCGTATGCACAAGAAATTACATGTATAGTGCAAATGATGTTTTTTTACATTATGCTTTAAGCAACATGATGTAAAACATAGGTTTTGAATAACTTCATTATTTGTCCGAAAATGAAATAAACATTCGCACAAAATCTAATACATTCATAAAATAACTTCATAACACATACCTGATTCTTTCCGTTTTCTTATACATTACAAAATCCAGATCAGGCCGAAAATGGATTTCTGCTGCCATATCTAGACAGAAGTTGCACCCTCTTCAAGTTACAGACTTGTCTATCAAAGTATCTCCGCCTCCTAGATGATCACGAATTATTTTCCACATCATAATCCCTTTCCAAGAGACGCAACTTTGCAAGGTATTCTCTGCACTATCTTCAATTTCATGGAAAGTTTTCAGATAAACTACATTCGTTAGTTCCATTAGTTCTAACATTCAACTGCTGCAATGTGGAACCGGCTCCTGAGAGGATGGTACCCTAATCACTAAAATCTTGGTCTGTTCAGGTCTGAAGTTGACTGTTATCTTCCCCATATATCGCCATAAACTGTTCCTCTCACTTAGTAACTTTCACCTCGAGAGGTTCTTTGGCTTTGGGTAAACATAATTGTCAAAAGCGTTCGAGGCTATTATCAATGCTGAAATAGTTCCACATCTTACTGCCCATTAACTATTTTCAGGGAGGCAGTAGGGACAATGATTTCATGTCTACACTACTACATTCAAAACGGCCTTCTAAACTATAATATAGTTTAGAAGGCCATTAACTTCAAGACTAAGTCTTGATGATGCTTTGAATGTAGTAGTGTAAAGAGAAAATCATTGTCATTATTTTGGACGAAGGCAGAATTTCAGTAAGTGTTGGAGTCAGAATTGTCATAAGTTTTTAAAATAATAAAAGTTAAACTTTCCTTCTTACAGACAATGCTTATTTAGATAACTCTGTCTGATTAGAAAGATACGGGGGTTGTGACCGTCAAAAGTGAATGGGTTCTTCATGCTTTATTTGCGTCGTTGTGTGGAATGCTAGTGAATTGAAGAAACACACAACCGTGAAAAATCTTAGCATTTATTGTTAGTCTACAGCTAATATCAGAAATATGTAAAATAAAAAAGATTTTATGTCCCATCTGTTTTATTCGCATATTTTCCTGCTGTTAATCAACATTATCTAAAAATTTGAAGTCATTCTTCTTCTTCTTGTTTTTCTTCTTCTTCTATGTGCCTTGTTCTTTCAGAACGTAGGTCTTCTCCGCTTTCCTAAACCTGGTGGCTCTTAGAACGCTTTCTTTTGTTACACAACGCAGCCACCGCTCTCCATCCACCGGCTCGGTCATGTCAAGTATGTTACACGCTGCTTTTTTTCTGTCTCTCTTTCTATCTGGCCTGTTAGTATAAGATTCTTCAGGCCCCTTTCCTCTTTGCATGTCTCAGGAACTTTAGCTGTCTTTTCCTGATGCTCTGTATTACTTTTCTTTCGTTTCCATCCTTTCAAAAACAACAGCATTACTTGCTGTTCAGTTTGTGGCCTCCGATGACGAATCCTGGCATAACTTCTAAGCACAGAATAGTCATACTGTACTAGTTGAATAGATCCGGTGAAAAGACACATCCCTATTTTATGCCCCTTTCTATCACTGTATATCTGCTTAATTCCTTACCTGTCCGTATGCAGACGGTTTAGTGCCAGTAGAGATTTTTGATTCCTCTTCTGTCTTTCCCAAATATCTCAAGGTTGCTGAGCATTTCTATCAATTCTTTGTGGTGTACTTTGTCGAACGCCTTTGCATAATCACTAAAATGTTGGTACACGTCCTTTCTCATTTCGGATCGCCTCCTAAGCATAAATATGACGTTGCTTGATCCAGTGTCTTTGTCGAATTCGCACTGCTCTTGTCCTATCTCTGGCATGATGCTGCTACACGCTCTATTCATCAGAATTCGGGCGATGAAATGAATTTTGTAATGCGGCTCATCAAACTGATTTTTCCGTGGAGTTCGCACTCGTTTGCACCTGGATTCTTAGGCAGTGCTATGAAAATAGACTTGCATAGGTCGTCCGGTCTTACACCACTGTTATAAATTTAATTTATTGTTTCTGTAATGTCCTCTACGCCGAATTTGTCCAGGGATGTCAGCATCTATAATACAATGCTGTTTGTTCCAGCTGCTTTTTTCTGTTTAATAGATCTTATATCTACTTGTCTACAATATCCGACCAGTCTGACATCGCTGGATAACTACATATTTCAGCATGTCATTCTGATATTGTCAACCAGGACATAGATAGGGCGACACTGTAGAACTGATAAGTTATCTTATCAATAATATAAAGATAGACTATGACTAACTTTTGAAAATATTTTTATAATTACGATGCTTTTCTGTTTTGATTGGTGTAACTTGCAAGTTTTGTTTTAAAAAAATCCCTTCTCTGTATAGATAGGTGGTTTAAAGTAGTTCGAGAGTACAGTTAAAATTTAACTTCCATTCTCTTGCCAACTATGGTTTACATTTTATTCATTCATGATTTCATTTTAAGGATATATCTAGCCATTTTTCGGGCCAGATATATAGGACACTATATCTCCGATATGGCGATTGCTTTACGCTTTTAGCAGTTAAGTATAAGCCAAAATATTTGAGTATTTTTATTTAGATTTTCTTGTGCATAAGTAGTTTTTTATGAACATAATATATGCAAAAATTGTCCAAATGTTTTGCACATGCGAATAGTTTTGTGTGTTCTTTTAGACATTATCAAGGATAATTTTCATTTTTAATTTTTAACTGAATGTATGTGTTTTATGTATGTATCTTGAATTATATGAATGTTTTTTTTTTCAAATACAGTCAGAATATTTTAGCCATGTTCATAGTTGATGTTATTGAGTATAGTCTTTTTTTATTATTAGTGCTTCCTTCACTTTTTGTCATTTTTATTATTGACACTGTAATTTAAATTCTGCAGGTGTGTTCATGGTGATGTCAAGGTTAGATGTTTCTACATTTTAAAGTATGTAATTTGATTTTCTTTTTCTGGTCGATAGGAATTGCGTATTTCCTTATAATATTTCTAAGAGCAAATCCATATTGCTCATAGTTTAGGTGTATATAGCTTTTATCTAAAATACTAAAACCATTGTTTTTATTTGGCATGCCTCGTATTGTTATTTTAAAAAGAAATAATTTCCTATTTTTTAATATACGAGGGTCGGTTGTAAAGTTTATAGACTGACCCAGATATAAATTTCAGTAGCTAAACCAGTCGGTAAAATAAAAAAAATTGCAAGTATTAGAAGATGATAGAGTAAAATATATGTAAGTGTACTTTATAAAAAATGGGGCATCACCTCAAATACGGACACCTACTGAAATAGCAATTGTGTGAACAAAAATGTTGGATACAAAAATAAAATCTATTTTAAAATAGCGATTAATGAGATTTAACGTTGTTAAACGTGTTTTGCTTTGTCTACGCAATCGAGGTATCGGACATTTTACTGAGTAGATAAGTTTAGCTTTAGGCATTCTTTATTTTGTTAGTATTTTCGTTTTTGTTCAAAACTTTACCTGAAGAAAAGTTTTAGTCTTTGACATGTTGTCTATTGTTTCCATGAACAGTTTTCGTGTTTCTTTAATATTAATTCTGAGGTTCTGTAAAATACGCTGCTCAGCTAGAAGACGTCACAAAAGATCTGCAAGGTTTGGTGAATGCTAGACTAAATGACCTGCAAGAGTACCGGAATACAACAGCTGGCTGACCAGCAATTTATACTAAAATACTTGGAGGTCTTTTATGGCGTCTTCTAAGCAACCTGCGTAGATCAAACATTTACAGAATTACTACTAACAAAGTGCTCAAAATATAATTAGACTGATAATTATTATCAAAATATAAGTAAATTGTCCATTGCATTTTGAATGCCAACACGATATTTCTCAATATATATATATTTTTTTAATCATTTCACCCCAAGCAAGGCATTCCACTGCCACTATTGCGCATGGGGCTACATAGGGGAAGGTAAAAAGAAGGAGTGGTTAGACATAGGGAATGTCAGGAGGAAGGTGACAGATGAGTAAGGATAGCGAGGATGAGGGTTGGGAAGATGGGAGAGTGTTTGGTAGAATGGGAGCAGGTTAGTGTGTTAGGAGGGGACTATTGACCTTACATTTAAACTCCTGGAGATTGTAGCCGTCGGGGAAGCAATCGTGTGGAAGGGAATTCCACAGTCGGGAAGTGCGAGGAAAGAAACTGTTGGAATAGAAGTTGCGGTTGCATTTTATCGGTTTCACTGTAAAAGGGTGGGATCTAGTTGCTAATCTAGTATCTCGTGCAAATTCGTATTTAGGAGGCACCAGTGATCTAAGTTCATCGGAGCAGAAGCCGTGAAAGTATTTATAGAAGAGACACAGGGAAGCCACGTCGCGCCGGTGGGAGAGAGATTGCAGGCGGTCTGCCAAGTCGGTATCTATCACATTACAGACCCTCCTCTGAACCTTATCGAGAAGCCCGAGGAGAATAGCAGGGGCACCCGACCAGATATGGCAGCAGTATTCAATGCACGGGCGAATGGTAGATTTATATATGTGCAGGATAGATTAGGACGGAAAAAAACTTCCGGGCCCTACAGAGAGAACCGACTTTCATAGCAGCGGATTTAGCAATAGATTCAATATAGTCATACCATTTGAGGTCCGCCGAAAGTGTGAGACCAAGGAGGCGTAGTGTTTTACTCTCTGGGAGGCAAGCCTGGTCCATGCTAATGGGAGGTAGGTGAGATTGTCGATGATGGTTAATTGAGAGTAGCTTCGTTTTAGAAGCATTAAAATTTACTAGCCATTTCTTACCCCAGTCCACTATGGATTGGAGGTCTTTTTCAATCTCGATTGCGAGGTTAGCTGTGACGCCTACACCAGATTTTTGTAGGAGTCGAGAGTAAACTGTGGTGTCATCGGCGTCCAAACCTACTTAGGCTCTTATGGAATCAGGGAGATCATTAATGTATATCAGGAAGAGTGTAGGACCTAAGATGGAGCCTTGGGGGCCACCTGCGTTTGTATGGTAGTTCTGGGAGGCATGTCCGTTTAATACCACCTTCATTGTGCGGTTAGAGAGGAATGACTGGATTAGTTGAAACAAATGTCCAGTTATACCATAACTCCGCAGTTTACATAGAAGACCAGCATGCCAAACTCTGTCGAACGCCTTAGATATATCCAATGCAACGGATCGAGCTTCGCCATTCCTGTCGAGTGCCTGGTATATGTACTCGGTGATGGTCGTTAGCATATCAGCAGTAGGCCTGGTGAAGCGGAAACCATATTGCTTATCCGAGAGGAGCCTGTGTGCTGTGAGATGCTGAACCACCTCGGCGTTGATAATGGCTTCGAACACTTTGCCAAAGATCGGAAGAAGGCTGATAGGGCGGTAATTTGCAGGGTCCGAGGGTTCTCCAGTGTTTTTAAATATAGGAACTACAGAGGAAGATTTCCAACAGGCAGGAAAGCAGCAAGCAGATAGGCAGAGGTTGTAGAGTTGTAGAGCTTAGAAAGGACAGAGGACAGGTCAGGGGCACATTTCTTTAAGACTATGGTTGGGATTCCGTCCCCACCGCTCGCTTTGTGAGGGTCAAGTTTTAAGATTATCTTAGAGACAAGCGAAGGTGTAATGTGGACATCATTCAGTTGTGCCTCGGTTCTAGGTGAGAAGTCGGGTGTAAAAACTCCAGATGAGTCCAGAATCGAATTGTTCGAGAATCTGCGGGCAAAGCATTCAGCCTTATCTGCCGGGGAGGTGAGGACCTCAGATTTGTTGGTTAGCGGGGGTATTGTGGACTTGCTCTTGTTAAGTACTCTTTTACAGAATCGCCAGTAGTCTTTAGAGCCGAATTTAGCTATGCTATACGTTGCTTCATTCTGGCAGCAAACAACATCTTAGCTTCGTTAAGTATCCTTTTACACTTATTACGAGCTGAAGTAAAAAGGCGCCTGTTTTGGTCCGACGCGTAGTTACGATAGAGTCGGAAGAAATGATTCCGGTGGGCAATGGCAGCCGAGCAAGCTGGTGAGAACCATGGAGACGAATGAGATTTAAGCTGGAATTTCCTAGCAGGGATGAAGGCATCGATGCCAGCCTTAAACCAGGAGGAGACCTCGGATGCACATTCTTCGATGGGAAGACTAAAAACGTTGTTCCAAGGGATGTCACAGAGGAAGTCTCGGAACGAATCCCAGTCTGCACTTTGATAGCAGTAGGATATTCTACTTGTCTGGGTTTCATAGGTCGGGCGGGAGTGGAGTGAAATATTGACGGACACTACAGTGTGGTCAGAGTTTCCGAGTGGGCAGAGTTGTCTGCTAGTGCAAGAGTCTGGGATGGAAGTGAAGCAGAGGTCTAGAAGTGAGTCCCTTCCGTTAGAGTTGTTGGAGAAACGCGTGGGGAAGTCCACTACTTGCGTAAGGGATTGGGTGATTGAAAAGTTCATGGTGTGGACACCAGCAGGGTCGGTGACATATTTAAATCACTCATCGGGACCTTCGACAACAATAACTGCGTTGATCGCGGAAAACTTATTTTATTTGTCTGCTAATGTTCAAATTTAGATTTTAAAATTAAAACTGTCAATCTCACAAGTTTATCACCCAAAAAATGTAAATTCGATAAACATTTTGTTTTTTAATTTAAAATTGCAGTAATTACTAATTTATATATATATATATATATATATATATATATATATAATAAGACAATGACAGAATTAACCTTTAAAACATTTATTTGGTTTTTTAATTTGGTTTTAGACGTTTGATATTAATTACAGCTATTTTTACTTTTGCAAAATACTACACACCCAGTTCTAATAACTATATCCACAATCTCTGTCTTTTCTCTAGCTTTATCTCTCTCTTTCTCTCTCTCTCTCTCTCTCTCTCTGTGTGTGTGTGTGTGTATGCGTATGCACAAGAAATTACATGTTTAGTGCAAATGGTGTTTTTTTACATCATGCTTCAAGCAACATGATGTAAAACATAGGTTTTGAATAACTTCATTATTTGTACGAAAATGAAATAAACATTCGCACAAAATCTAATACATTCATAAAATAACTTCATAACACATACCTGATTCTTTCCGTTTTCTTATACATTACAAAATCCAGATCAGGCCGAAAATGGATTTCTGCTGCCATATCTAGACAGAAGTTGCACCCTCTTCAAGTTACAGTCTTGTCTATCAAAGCATCTCCGCCTCCTAGATGATCACGAATTATTTTCCACATCATAATCCCTTTCCAAGAGACGCAACTTTGCAAGGTATTCTCTGCACTATCTTCAATTTCATGGAAAGTTTTCACATAAACTGCATTCGTTAGTTCCATTAGTTCTAACATTCAACTGCTGCAGTGTGGAACCGGCTCCTGAGAGGAATGGTACCCTAATCACTAAAATCTTGGTTTGTTCAGGTCTGGAGTTGATTGTTATCTTCCTCATATATCGCCATAAACTGTTCCTCTCACTTAGTAACTTTCACCTCGAGAGGTTCTTTGGCTTTGGGTAAACATAATTGTCAAAAGCATGCTTGGTTCCCGTGTGCAAATTGCTTGTCCGTCTATTTTAGAGTTTTCAACAATCAAGAACTTCTTAAATAGTATTAATATATATATATATATATATACATATATATATATATATATAATGTGATGTAACGTAATTGATTTTCAGTGAATCAATATTTTCCTCTTTCTCAAGTTTGGTTTACGTAAAGCCACGTTAACTCACTTTTTCTCTTTCACATATGTCATGCCATTGAAAAGGACATTTTAACCATGATATTTAGCAATGTGTCAAAGCACAAGAAGTTGGAGTTATATTTTTATTAAAATTATTAATAAGAATAATTAGTTGCTGCTTAACTTATCAGGGTTTGCGTTGCCGTAGCCATTTCTAGTTAAGTTTGCCACCAGGAATGGGGCCATTCCAAAACATTCTATGTAAAGTATTCTATGTATATTCCTTACGGAATTTGAATAGATCTGTACCGTGTCTGTTTCGGGGACGTTGCAGGTTAACCATTTTTTTTTTCGTTTTGCTCACACCTGCTTGCTTTTTTATTTCACCGTGTGGGGCAATATCTGATTATATATATATATATATATATATTTTCGTATGACGTATTTTGTATTGCATCTTTCTATGATTTATATGTGTGTGCTTCAGTTTTGTATGTTAAATATTTTTATGTATAACGTATTTTTAGAATTTATTTCTTTGGATTTTTGGATTTTCCAGACATAGAACTAAAAAGTAAACGAACTTATTTCTATTTACAACTGATTTTGTATTCGTTTAAAAAAGATAAGAGTTAATAAATTTATTTTCTGCTAGATATATTTATCACAAAGAAATAAAATGTAATAATTGAAATTTTGAAAATACTTTCTTAGTATTGATCCTCCCATCTTTTCTTGATAATGGTGTCAGCTGGAAGCTTCAAGTGTAGGACAGTTGATGTTCAAGAAAAGCACGATGTACTTTCAAGAATGAAATCTTATTTACATAACAGGCGTGTCAAGAAAAATACAAGTACTTCCCAAATATTTGTTTCTGATTGTTCTGTTATTATTATAAACATGGACACTGTAGGTACAGTTGTCATAATTGGCAGTTTATTGAACGCATATTCAATACCGAATTTGTTCAATTCACAGTTACAATTTTCAACGGAAATTACTTCATATATGTATTACTTTATTTTTAGTAGATATATGTATTTGAGTAGACGCCTCGACTTTTAGAAATTTTTACTACATCAACTGAACAGTGCATTCGGGAAATCTTAATAAAGAAAACGTGCACTCTTGCAAGGTGTTAACCTGTGTTCTCCTCTTTTAGAAACAAAACACTGTCTCATCCGGCGTGTCTTAAATTGTTCGTTCAAGGAGATTACCACAGCCTAGAAATGTTCTATTTACCTTTTCATGGAATGCATAATCTCTCGTTTAGATTCTTTTGATAGCCCATGTCTTCTGTTTCGTATCCGAAACCTAAACAAAGCAATATCTAAAGAGTTAATGGATATCATTTTTAATACGATAGTTTTAATACATGAAAAGTTATTTTACTCTTTAAGTTTCTCGAGTGCACATTTCGGTAGATGTAATACACATTGTTTAAAACATAGGGCCTCAACTCAAATACGAATACCCACTAAAACAAGTTTTGAATAATAAATATGTCGGATACAAAAATAAAATCTATTTTAAAATAGCCATCCTTGCATAGGACTTGACATTTTCAAGCATTTTTGCTCTGTCTAACACTATGAAAGACGCGGATTTCGGCTATTCGCTTAATAGTCTAACTGTATGAATTTTAAAATAAAGTTAGTTGTGAAAATTGAAGAAGTTATTTATAAGAGGAGGTAGAATATTTTTCTTCAAACAAAGAAGGCTTTAATGAGATAACTGAAAACTTCGGTTTTAAACTTAAAATATACTCACCCCGCCAAAAGTACTGGAGGAATTCGAGAAAGTAAATTAGTTTAGCGAAGTTACCAGTACATTAGAGGTTCTTCTTCTTCTTCTTCTTCTTCTTCTTCTTCTTCTTCTTCTTCTATGTACCTTGTTCTTTCAGGACGTAATAAGTTAATGGCTTTCCACGTTTTCCTATCCCTGGTGGCTCTTAATACGCTTTCTCCTGTTACACCACGCAACCCCAATTCTGTTATCCACCTGCTCAGGCCCTTCAAATGTATTATCCACTGCTTTCATCTGTCTCTTTTTCCCTCTATGTGGCCTGTTAGTATCAGGTTCTCCAAGCCCTCCTTTCATCATTGCATGTCCCAGGAATTTTAGCTGCCTTTTCCTGATGCTCAGTATTAATTTCTTTTTCATTTCCATTCTTTCCAAAACCTCATTTTTGCTCACATGCTCGATCCATGATATCCGAAGCATCCTTCTGCAGAACTACACTTCAGTTGATTCAAATTTTTCCTTCATCTTTGATGATATTGTCTAGCATTCACTGCCATATTGTCGAACTGACATTATATAGCAATCCAGTACTCTTTTCTTTGTTCCTAGTGAAATTTTCTTGTCTCTTAGAACTTTACTCAACTTCTCGAACGCGTCCTTTGACATGCCATTTTACCTTCGGATCTCTTTGTCGCCTTTTCCGTTTTCTGTTAGAACATAAAGCCTGCTCCTCAACAGGATGTATAAAATCAATGGTTGGAATGATCATATTAGAGAAAAAGGAAATACTCCAGTGATGAGTAGAATATGCAAAATATATTTTCTATAAGAGAGAGCAACCGATAATACACAAAAATGTGGACGGACCGGAAATATTAAAGTCCGAAGTGGAAGCTGCAATGGCCAAACTGAATAAAAACAAAGCAGCTGGACGAGACGGCATTGTAATAGAGCTGCTAATAACCCTGGAAGTATTCCACGTAGAGAAAATTACAGAAATAATAAATAAAATTTATAATTGTGGTGAAATACCAGACGACCTGAACAATCAATTTTCATAGCACTGCCTAAGAATACAAGTACAAACGAGTGTGAACTCCACCGAACAACCAGTTTAATGAGCCATATTTGAAAAAAAATGATCGTCTGAATCCTTATGAATAGAGCGAGAAAAGCAGAATCAGGCCAAAGATAGGACAAGAACAGTGCGGGTTCGTCAAAGAACAAGGAACGGTATACTTATAATTAGGATGCTCTCCTGAAAGAAGAACTTCTACCTATGTCTTATTGATTATGCAAAGGCGTTTGAAAAAATACGCTACAAGAAACTGTAGATGCTCAGCAGCCTTGACATATTTGGGAAAGACATAACAGTAATCAAGAATCTCTACAGGCAGCAAACCGCCTGCATACGGACAAGTAACGAATTCAACAGATATACAAAGATAAAAAGAGGCGTAAGACAAGATGTGTCTTATTACTGGATTGATTCCACTTGTACAGCAAGGCTATTCTAAGGAACCCATATGTTATGCCAGGATTCGTCATCTGAGGCCACAATTTGAAGAACGTAAGATACGCATATGATACAGTGTTGATAGCAGACCCGGAAAGGAAACTAAAGGACCTCCTACAGAAGGTAGCTGAAGAGAGTGACAAGAAAGGACTACAAATAAACTGCAAGAAAACCAAATGCTGTGTCATTAGCGAAAAGAGCAGCAAAATATGCCAAATACACGTAGGGGATACTAAAATCATCCAGATACACAAGTTTAAATATCTGGGAAAAGAAAAGAAGGTGTAAGAAAATTAAACATCAAATAATATGTATATTAAATTTTATATTCTAGGAAGAAATAAATAATATGTATATTAAATTTTACATTCTAGGAAAAACTACTTACAAAAAGTTCCTAACTGAAGCTATAAATGATAAATATGAGAAAGCACACTCGTATTTGGAAAAAATATAAAAAATAAAAAAGCAAAATTAAAAATTGACTATAGAATAGAAAAAGTGGAGATGTAACAAGAAATGAAAACGATTAAAGATCATAAGGGACATTTCAGAAATAAATCCTCGTGTAGGCTGCCTAAGCCAACTAACAACATGGAAAAGGTTGTGTAAAGGAACTCTGAAGTAGATTAAGGGTTAAGCAATGGCTCAATACCAACACCGCTATTAACTGGTTCGATAATATTGAAGAAAAGAAGACAAATTCCTTCAGTTACCTATCAAGGTATTCTACCTCTCACACCGTTTCTGAAGTTCTGTTAAATCAGGCTATAAATTTAACTAACAAGTTCGTAAAAACGTGTAGCGAAAAATATCCTATCATAATCCACTGTCAAAAATCCATATTGTTCTATAAAATTAGATATGGACAAAAAAAAAAGATAAGGATTTTGACGTTGAAATTGGTAGCTATGACGACGCAGAAGTGTCTGAATTAGTATGTTTTTTGTTGTTTTTTTATTTGGGAAACAATCTTATAAATACAAAAAGGAAACAGAAGGTCTATATGGAGATGACGGACTGATGATAATATAAGGTAAAAGTAAAAGCGTCAACAATAAGCAATGTAAATACTTAGAAGTATTTTTAAACAGTACGTGCTCGAAATAGAAGCAGAATCAAATCTCGTAGAAGTGAACTACATGGATGTGAATTTAATTATACCTACATGAGAATACAAACTGTACAGAAAACCAGTAAATGTTCCACTATGCTAAAGCACTGAGTCCGATAACCCTGTTATATTAAAAAAAACACTTATATAAATCCATAGCATCTAGACTATTTACCCAACTCAAAAAAAATGAAGGAATCTTTCAAGAGGCTAAGAGTCTATATCAAGAAGCATTAAAAGAGCGGACAAAAACGGAGCTAAAATGTAGTAAATAACAACTAAACAGTAATAAAAATAATAGAGGTAAAAATAGGTTTATTCCACCATACAGTAAATCATCACAACTGATATAGGAAGAATATTTCAAATGAATTTAAAATATTTTGCTACTTCTTAAAAAATGAAGACACTACTCAATAAAATTGACATTAAAGTGAGTTACAGCGGCAGTTAAATATCATAAAATTAAATGACAATCGCAACAAAACGTGGCTTAATGACAGTGATTGTAAACAAAACAGAAGCAACTGTAAAATCAGAGTGCCTGTCCCATGGAAAGTAATTGTTTAGTGGTGAATATATTTTATTTGTCTAAAACAGAGGTAAACAAATTAATAATAAAATCAAGGACTAGAAAATATATATAGGGACTACTGAAAATGGATGCAAAAATGTACAATAATCATACATTGCGTATGAAAAACAGTAAATACGAAAACGCTATAACGCTGTCAGCGTATTATTGGAAGATTAAAAGAGACGCTGCGGATAAGCGTAATCTTTCTGTAGAAGAAAAATTTCCGAAACAACGTTAGAGCAAATTTAACAGAATTCTTTATAAAAACAGGGTTAAATTAGCAGATATAGACATAACATAAAACACACATTGTGCCACCTACCACCTGACAGCGTATTGGTTTATTGGTATAGACTTCTTCATCCCCTCCAAACCTGACCCTTATAGTATGATCATCTGTAGATTAGAGCACCGACGGGGTATTCATTAATCTCCTGTGTAGGTGTGGTCATCCACAGGTTTTTTTTTATGTGACATTATTTTGCTTTATTTTTCCGTGATGCTCTATTTTGATTTATGGTCATGTCTTATATAACGCCTGCCCCTACTTTCTTTCCATTTACGTTGTATTCTTCTGAAGATCGTGTCAGCGTTAAACTCGACGATATATATATACGCATAATAAGCACACACATATGTACATACACAGGCATTGGTTTTTTCATACTCTGACATTAATTTTTTTAAATTTTATTTCAATATACATTTTACGGATATTTGAAACCTTCTTTTATCCTTAAGCTAATTGTTATCATTGTTGTTATTACAATGTATTAAAATTGATAAATGCTGTTTATTTACTCGTTTTGGTACCACACCAAAATTTTTTTCTTGCATAACCTCGGCTGAAACATCACTTTCTCTTTATTCAAAAGAGCATTAGCAATAATATAAAATAATCGTCTAATAAAAAAGAAACGTAAAATTATATAGAATAATTAAATAGTCAATAAAATATAATATACTAGGTTTGTTTATTACACTTTCTTTGAAGGGGGATTTGCAAAAAGATTTATTAATAGAAGAAATTTCCTGAAACGTATTATTTTAATAAAAACTACTTTAATGAATACAAGTAGTTAAAAAAAGGGGCTTGAATAAAATTTGATGTATAAAATCTTCTGTATGTGAAACTCTAATTGATGATGCAAAACAACTCACAAGATGAAATCTGACTGTTTACAGAGAATATATGTACAAAAAGACTCAAATCTGATGGTCATAAATCCGCTTAAATTAAGTTTGCAAATAGGCGCGGTTTAAAGATACACATTTTACTTTTTTTAATTAATGTGGTAAGTAAGCTGTGTTCTCGTGGTATCAAATTTCTAATTCACGTGAGAAACGATTTGTAGCTTTTTATTTAAGAAATTTGGTTTGTCAAAGTGTAGGAATTTCTCTTTCACAGACGAAAGTCGCTGGCATTTGTTAGAAGAAAAAAAGGCGGAAAGATTTCAACATTCGCACGGAAGACTTATGACTACTAGAACGACGATAGGAAAGTAGCAAAAGAAATAAGAAAAGGAATAAACAGAAAGAAAGTAAAGGAAATGAAAGCAGAAAGAAGTTTCTACAAATTTTGAGAGATATTTGATTATCTTTCTCTTGTTGTTCTGAAAGTTCTGACATAACTAAAGATATTAACCTTGATCTTCAATCTTTTATGAAAATGCGAGATTTATTTTATCTCACATTTAAATAACTAAAATGTTGTGTAAACAAACTAGAGATTTAGTGACGCCTGTGAATTTGCCATTCTTCTCAACTCCTTTCGAGGTAAGTGAACATTTTATTGATAATAATTGTAATTATTTTTCATGAATCTAAAATAATTGAAATTAGAATTGAACTTCCCATAACTGTGTGGTACACAAGAAAAGATTTTATTGAAGATTGTTTTCTAAAGTTGAAATTCTGTTTTTACTATTTTTCATGTCATTTAATAAATGTAAATCTCTTTCAAATTTCACATTTGGGTAAGAGTTCTGTGTTTTGCTTTTTTGAGCTTTCATATGATACTGGATAAGAGATTTGTCGTTCTCTCTTTTCATCTCGCCCAAAATCCTTTTAAGCAAATGTCTTCACTGTCTTTGGGGTGTATGGGGTGTATCTTCAGTAGCAATACATTTTCATCGAAGCAGTCGAATCTGCTTTACTCGTGAATTGGAATGCGAAAACATATTGATCCATGGATTGCATGCAACTCTATAACGAAAAGTTCTTACATGTAATACATCTAAGTTACATGGGCATATATCAAGCTTTTACAGTTTAAGCAGACGCGGTAATGGGGAGTTAATTTTTAAATTTCAAAAATATTTATGATAAAGTCCCAGTTAGTAGTAAAATATCAGTTTTTGTGCTATTAAATCAGAACCAATGAAAGGGTTTTATCCAAATTATGAGCAGTGTGTTTGGAACTTACCTGCAAGTTATTTAAAGGAGATTCTGGATCTGATTTTGGACTTGTCTTCAAACTTCTACAGAAATTCCAGTGACCCTGATCAACAAGGAAAACGCGAAGAAAAATTTAAACTACCTATCGGCGCTGATAAAAATTGAAACATCACGGGTGCTTCTATCTCAATGAAAAGTCTTTGGCAGGTGGGGCTATTCTAACAAAATCTTAACTATTGCCACAAGAAAAAGAAGCCATAAACGTTCTTCATACACAAAAGACTACTAAATTTCTCTTTAGGAACTATTCAAAGAACTAATTCTATTTTTTTAAATTTATATAGTTTTCTTTTCTGAGGGCATTCTTATGCAGAAATATAACTTTGATTGTAAAATGTAATGTTTCGTTAGACACACAAAGGACTTAATTCGTGTAATTCTTTTTTGTATAAAATTCAAAATTTGTCGTTTTAAACTCGTCTCGTTATATCTGTGTTATTTATTGTGTGCAGAAAATTGCGATACCTCAAACATTTGTTTGAGATATTTTCCGTTGGATATTTTTACAAAAATATCCTATAAAATATCAAGTCGATAAAATTTCAACGATATCATGGTACAAAAACGCTCACTACAATAAATATGATGAAAATTCATTAAAATGTTTGTAATACGTTTTTATCATTAATGAAAATGCCATCTTTTCTGAAGTACCTCTCGGGGATGCTATTTACGTTACCGATTTAAGGCAAGAACAACATTTCTCCTTCAACGCTAAAATTACCTGACAAAATATCGTCAAAAGCGGCTCGATCCGTAGAAACAAATCAGGCCTCAGCATGGTCAATAGGTGCATTGTTGTAACCCTGTTTAAAGGAGTAACAAATAAAAACAGGAGCACAGGAGCGTAAACAATTGTATTTACAAAATAACGGGTAAAGGTACAATATACTAGATTATTCGTCTAGTTGACGAGCAAGCGGTGTTGGATATCAAAGTCTATGTTCGATCAGTCAGTCTACAGGTGTCTGACTCATGCCAGACTGGTGCTCTCTCAGTGACTACTAGTCTCATGTATTTATGCAGGCTGAGTTAGTCCATTACTATGTTAATGGGTAGGTCCGCCACAACACTTCCTCCCAAGCTGGGAGTATCAGTATTTCTTTCGTTTAAGATTAACCATAAGTGGATCTGTAAATTTCCTCTTCCTTCCAGATCGACGTAGCTCTGGCGTAGTTTGAGGGGTGTTCAATATCAAAAGTGTCGTAGACGCTTTCTATGACCTCTACATTTTCTTGACGCATATCATTTTGGTCCTCAGTGAGACGTTTGCGTATCTGATTTAAGTGCCTCTTATGAACAAAGTTGGGTCCCTGGATTATATAGATCATGTTGCCGATCCTTTCCTTAATTTTTCCCAGTTTTCAAAAAGAAACATTATTTTTGTAGCCTTTGAAATAAACTTTATCTCCAGGATTAGAAATTTTGTTTTGGTAATGTAGAGGTTTTACTTTGCTTAGTTTGTCCCGGCAACAGTTTGTTGAAGACCGATCTCATTGTTCGAATTTTCCGCCGGAGATCGAGCAGATGATGTGCTAGGATTCTGAGTGATCCTAAACACTTCTAGAAAAACCTTGTAGAGCCATATCAGTAGATGAGCCGTATGCCTTTTTAAGGCCCTTTTTAATATATCCACAAATCTCTTCGCTTATCCGTTAGATCTGGGATGGTATTGTGGTTTTGTGAAGTGTTTGTTCTGAAAAGTTTCGCATAAATCTTTGAAATCAGTCGAAATAAACTGAGGCAGTCAGTAACACCAAATCTCGCGAACAACTCATGCAGAAAATTTATGATTACTGCTGTGGTGTGTTTCCTACATCTTAGAACCTCTGGCCACTTAGAGAAGCTATACACCACTATCAAATAGTAAAAGTCTTTTAGTGATCCCGCAGAATCTACGTTTATTCTGGACTATGGTTGTTCAGACTTTGGCCAGAGTTTGTGGATAATGGGTGGTGCATTAGCTGCCAAGGCACAACCTTTGCAAATTTTACCATGTTAGTAATGTCCTGGCCCATAATCGGTCAGTATACAAAACTGCGCATAAGGTTCTTCATTCGATTAGTACCCAGATGGCCCATGTGAAAATCGTTAAGTATCCTTTTTTGTAAGGTTTTCCGAATGATCACTCTCTCGGTGTAAAGCAAAACGTTATCGCACACTGAATAGATGTCTGAGGTAGATTTCTTTTGTGCTAGATTGTGCTTTATGGCTTTAATAATTTGTTATTTACTGCTTCGAATTTGATTTCTTGAAATGTTACCGGCAGTTCTCTAATTGTGTTTCATATCACGGTCTTTATTCACTGTCAATGCGTAATGCGGCAATTACTGTGCCGTCGAGGGGCTCGTTTTGTTTTTGTATCAATCTCGAGAGTCCGTCAGCGTGTGCAATCTGCTTAGACGATAGTTATTCTAACTTGAAATCATAATTTAATAAGATTGTTCCCCCATCGTAGCAGTCAGTTTGCAGTAAAGACGGGTAGTCCCTTCTTTGACCCAAAGATGGTCAAAATCTGAAATGTCTGCCGTAAAGGTAACGATGAATTTTATTATAACGTAGATAATGCCGAGAGATTCTTTTTTCAATTTGGGAGTATTGTTTCTCTGCTGGAAGCAGTGTCCTTGACGCGTGTTTCTAAGAACTATCTGGCATTTTGTGGAGCAAACATGCGCCTAATCCATAAGAACAGGCGTTGCTAGCGACTATGATTTCCAGTTTTGGATCGAAGTGGGTAAGAAAAAGTTCTGACTTCAGAATTTATTTTTTATTTTTTCAAACGCCGATTGGCATTCTGCATTCCAGATCCAAGTTTTATCCTATTTCAAAAGTTGATTTTAGGGTGCGCGCAGTTCATGCCTATTTGCAATGAAGTTTTGATAATAATTGGCGAGTCCCAGGAAACTTTGAAGTGAAGTCGTATTTCCGGGAGCTGGTATATCTCGTATAGCTGTGGCCCTATCAGGTTTTGGTCTTCTATGATATGACCTAAATATGTAATTTTTCTAAAAAGAAATCACACTTTCTCTCTTTGATCTTAAAACCGTAATCTTGTATTCGCTTGAACACTTCATGAATATGGTCTCGATGTTTTTCAATGTTTTTGCTTGCTACAATAATATCCTTAAAGATACACGATGGCAAAGTGTCCATGACCTGCTGAAAAATGACCCTAAACGCTAACCTTTCGTATCTGTATAAGCCTCGATGGTGTTTATACAGAGTAGCTTAGCACTTTCTTTTTCGACCGGGATCTGCAGATATGCGTTATTCAGGTCAATTTTTGAGAAGAACCTACCACCGTTTAATTTGATAAATACTTCCTTCGGACTAGGTAGAGGGTAGTGGTAGTTTACAAATGACGCATTCAGACCGGTTGAGAAATCATCACATACGCGGATTTCCTTAGATTTCTATTTGGCATATACACTGGGGGCGACACTGACTATATTCTATTTTTGACAGAATACCGATACTCTCGAGTCTGTCTAATTCCTGATTCATTTTCTCTAGAGACGCGAACGGAAATTTACATTTTCTCTTAAAATCCGGTTGAATACTCTAGTTTAAACTCTAGTTTAGCGGCCATTTTAGTGCATTTTCGTAGACCAGGTGCGAACACCTATGCAAAATAATTTTTTAGGTTGGATTTCAGTTTTTCCGTCTCAGATAAATGTGATTCTACTTTTTTTACAGAAGGTAGACATTACCAGGTCCCACAAGTTAAATTCCTGTATCCAATCAGTACCAAACAGGTTGTCTGTGTACTTCAATTACGTAGACTGTTAGTTTTTCGTAGTCCCAAGTAGCGTAATATTAGTGATAAATTCTCCTTCGAAATTTGTTTTTGTGCCATTAACGGCTTTGGCTATTTTGTAGTGCGTCTATTTAGTCTTTTCCACGTATGTACATTAATGATTGACAGGTCTGAATTGAAAAGTTTTGGGGCTAAAATGTTCGGTAAGGAGTTTTACCGTGTCGGTAAAAGTTAGCTCAGTTTTCCTCGGGAGGATAAAATCCACAAACCTATCATGTTCTATAGTATCTAATTTACGTAGTAACAAACGAACTTTTTTCTTATCAGTCCAAATTTGCACAATCTATCCTGAACAAATCCTCATACATTCTATAGTAAGCAGTAAACGTTTTGTTCTCCTCTGGCGAATAACAGAAATTGTCAATTGCATTCCAGATAGAATCCTGCGTCAATGCGGCATTATTATTTGTGTTTGAATTGTTTGTTAAAACTTGCGAGAGTAGTTCTTCAGTTCGTTGCTGTCTTTCTTCTGAACGTTGCTGACGGTCAAGTAACTGCGATTGTCTTTCGTCCCATTTTTCAAGTAACTGCCATTGTGTTTTGTCGCATTTTTTTTTGTTTTTTTTGCTGTTCGATTTGAAATTTTTGTTGTTCTTTTTGGAGCTGTTGCGATTTTTTTTTTTGCTGTTCCATTTGTAGCTTCAAGAATTAAGTAAACGTATCCTTTAACTCTTCAACTTTTCTTTTTTTTAAACAGAACAAAAAGTGGGTACTAGTTATGATTTTTCGGTTGAACTAGATTTTCAATGGCGTACGACAAAAAAATCTTGGTTTTTATTTTTTTTCGGTTGAACTAAGGTTTTCCATTCCGTACAAAAAAAATAAATAAATAAATAAATAAAATAAAATCTTGATTTTTTTAACAACTGAGGCGGGAAAACTAATTATTTTTCCTTTTGTTTTTAACCGATTTGGAGTCGTAATTTTGTGCGACTAGTTTACTCTTTATAGTTTACAAAAACCAAGAATTGAGATATCTTTTTCCTTAATATATTTATTTGAATGAGAAAGGAAAACGTCGTACTTACAGTTTTCTTGAGACTCTTTTTCCTGGAATCCCGGTGAACAATACAAAAACAATTAACACTCCTGGGTTGTGTATGTTATTTTGTTGAACCCCCAATTTCTTTTTTAACTTAGGGAGACAAAAATCGCTGTACTTTCGACAGAGAACAAAACAACTTTTGTGCTATATGCCTTGTAAGTTTCATTTGGAATATTGACTTTGAATGTCTCCTTGTAGTAAGACTTTTCGTGGTGGTGTTTTGTGAAAGCTAAATTTGAATTGAAATTCTTTGTTCGAATTTTGTTTGTCAGTGGTTATAGCGCTGAATTAAGGTTGATACTCCGACGAAAGGTTTGTTCGTACGTAAACAGTCTTGTGTGAGATAGAATTTGTTTGAGTTTTTTTTTCCCTGAAGGATTCATTCGTTTGCCTAGTATTTTATGTAGTTAGCTGGTGTTTCTCAGTGAAAACTCCTTAGTCAGTCAGTGTTTGTAAGACACTGGGGTGTTTTGGAGTTTGTCCGTGAAGGCTCAGTCCTTCGTCGTCAGTGTTGTAAGACACCGGGTAGTTTTAATCCAAAATCCTTGGTGTGCGTTCGAATCCCTCGTTCGCAAGAGTTGTAACCCTGTTTAAGGGGTCACAAATAAAAACAAGGAACACGAGATTAGTGTAAACAATAATATTTACAAAATAACGGGTAAAGGTACATTATGTAAGCTTGTTTGTCTAGCTGACGAGTAAGTGGTGTTGGATATCAAAGTCTCTGTTCGGTAAGTAACTCTACGGGTGTCTGACTCATACCAGACTGGTGCTCTTGCGCTGACTACTAGTCACATGGTATTTATGCAGGTTTGTGTTAGTCCATTACTATGTTAATTGGTAGGTCCGCCACAACATGCATAAACCTCAATGAGATGAAGTGTCTTATTATTTATGGTAGCATCTTGCAAGCAAAGCCTGCTCGCCGGATCTGTGAAGACAAGAGCCTGAAGTGAACAAAACAAAATCTAGATTTAAAATTCAAATGCTAAGCACTGACTCATTGCTTTTGTTAGAAATAAAAAAGACTCGAATTTTGCTTAACACACACGCAAAAGCGAATCCAAAACAAAACTCGTGAAATTTTACACCTAGATATTGGGAAACATGTAAAAACAAAATTCAAATAATCTTCAATTACCAGAAACAAACTCTTTTTACATATCCTTTTTACAGACGTTTGTTCGTCTGCCAATGGAAAGGCCAGAATCACACCCGAGAGTGAATTCCCAAATGACCTTTTCAAACCTAACAAACGAAGTAAAAGACGGAGCAAGTTCAACTGTTTCTAGCGAGATGAAGACGAGCGTAATTAATACGTACCCTTGACAAATGTCAAGCGATAGTTTTTATTATCTTTGTTTCTCCCTCACCGCTTTATACTCACGGTTCACCCGTCTGATTTTGTTTTTTGTACCTTTTATCCGCTTTGGAAGTGATTTTTAGCTGCCTTTTATTAGTATCAAGTTTTGAGGTGACTGTGCAGGCGTGGGGCCTCGAGTTGAAACTGATGTATTATATTTAAAAAGGACTGGAGATGTATATGGAGCGGTATGTTTAGAAGAGACTGGAGAAGGGGACTGTGTTGTTTCTTTAAGGTGGTCTTTTTGGAAGAGGCAGGAATCAAGTATCGTGTCATTAGAGGAAGAGCCATGATTTTTTTCATGATAGGGGAGACGGTACAGAGGATGTTGCTCGACACCGCCAGTGGCCCGGCACCGCCAGTGGCCGGCACCGCCAGAGGCCCGGCACCGCCAGAGGCTCAGGTTTTTTCTCTCTTTGCGTCCAGTCTCAGTTTTAGAATTTTGCCCCATCTCGGTTCATACTTCTTCTGTAGTTCGATTGTGGTTGTAGCATACGACACCCTTAGATCTGTAGAGGGAATAGGGCTGTAGATGACTTTTAATTTGGGAACTTCAGGGACCGAGGCCTCGCTGTTTGGCTCTTCCATATACCCTACCGATGACACACTTTTCCTTTCCTTCCTATTTTTACTCACACTCGCAAGTAGCGTTCGTTTTGGAAGGAAAGGGATAAGGAACCCAACCGGTGTTTGACCGCAACGGTCCGAGTAGGTGGTTAGCCCATAACATGTGCCGCGTAACTACCAGTATCGGTCAGAGAGGGATATGGGTCGCTAGCGGCAGAAACTCCAGGGGCCTTCTTTACTGGACAAGATAAAAGAGAGGTGACCAGTCTCTCTACATTTCTTACAATTTCTTTTCCACCGGTGTCGATGACCAGCATTTTCTGACCGCAAAAGTCTAAGCAGTTGGAGACGGAACGAAGACCAAACGATCAAGCATAATATCGAAGTTTCTTCTGCTGTTCAGGTTGTTAGAAGTATCACCTAGATATGGCCATACTGACTTTAGTAAGCAGCATAGGCGAGATCGAGCACGAATTTGCGAAAGGAAGGAAAGAAAAACAAAACTGGCGTTCAACCAACGTGGCAAATGTGGATATCGAGAGAGAGAGAGAGAGAGAGAGAGAGAGAGAGAGAGAGAGAGAGAGAGAAAGAGTGGGAGAGAGGGAGAGTTTACTGAGTAAAAGGATATACGTGTAGGATGTTCCTAAAGAGTGCACATTTTAGAAATATATACCGAACAAAGAAAATCGCACACGACATAAACGTCTATGCTAGAAGTGAAGACGACTATCATCATTTGTCTGTCTTTGATAAGATAGAAAATGCACGTGAGACACCTGAGTTTCAATGAACTTGCTGCTTCAAGGCATTAAAGTGCCGCTAAAACTCAACACGGGAAGCAACGTCAACATTTAAGATTTAAGATAAGGCAACATTATTCAATGCACGGACGAATGGTAGGTTTATAAATGTGCAAAATGTATTCTGACGAGAAAAACTTCCTGGCCCGACACAATGACCCCAACTTTCTAGCAGTATATGCAGCTATGGATTCAATGTAGTCATTCCATTTGCGATCATAATGGACAGTAAGGCCAAGGAGGAGAATGTATTGCCTTCTAGGTGACTATCGTCATCCATTCTAATGGTAGGTAGGAAAGATTTTTTATGTTAGGTTAAAGGAAAGCAACTTCGTTTTGGAGGCATTCAAATTTACGAGCTATTTCATCACAAATTTGAGGTTCTTTTGAAGGGCAGTAGCCAGGTTAGTTTTTCAGTCTTAGCAGATTTCTTATTGAGGTGTCAGTAAGTGTTGGTGACATCTGCATAGGTGCCTACTTGTTAAATGATTATGGAGTATAATCTATCAATGAAAAAATGCAATTAATGAAATTTAAAGTTATTTATGGGGCTAGGAGCTTTTTTAGGTTGGAATTTGAACTGAATAATTCTAGTATACCACGGTATATTGTAGCTGAGAAAACCAATTAGGATTTTGTGGACTATTTTCTTTATTAAATTTAATTTTAATTTTAAAATTATATTCGGGCACAAGTTATAAATGACACATTATGATTAATTCAATTTTAACGAAAAATATTTTCATTGTTTACATAACAGTCAATTCATTTCTGAGGTTCGGTAATTCACCATTTTTAGGGAAACTTAGAATATGCAGCTTTTCACGCAGGCACAAAAGGCATATGTCGTTGAACGACTTTTTTCCAGAATTTCCCATTTTACATTGGTGTTTTTTTGTGTCCTGTAACTTCAAAAAATACGCAGAAAGAGATGTTTGGTTTTGATATATTTTGCTTTCAAAGGAAGTTAAGTGCATATACTAATGTTGTTTAAATGTGTTTTTTGTAGATCTGATGTAAACTTTCTTAATATTTGGGTTGTCATTTGATGTTATATTACATTCTTACACAATAGAATTTGTTTGCACCTATTTTCATTGGGCAATTATTAGAAATTTGTTTGTATTATTGTTCTCTTTATTATTTGATAGCTATTTTTACTTTGATTAACGTCCTGATTGAAGATATATTTATTATGATTTGTAATGAATTTTTCAAGCTTATTTATACAACTATATCTTAATTTTAGGGTATTTTTATAAGAAAAACTTACTTAGAGCGTTAATAATAGGGAAATGTTTTTAATTAAATTGAAGAACTTCAACCCAAACTTGGAGTTGACTGTTTGGTTGAAAGGGGTGTATACCAAATGATTTTTCTATTTCTATTTTTCCTGTTATAGTAATATTTTTTATGTATGTGATAACCTGGTTTTAGGAGCCACTGTTTTTTAGGGCATTATTATAAAATATTTTATGTTTATAAAATATTTCTTCACTAAAAGTGTTTTACTAATTCCATATTCTATGAAGATGGATACTTGTTTGACTATATTTGGGGTGATTAGTCTTAGGGTGAATGTATAATGGACATTCGTTAGATTTTATGTATGATTGATAAGTATTACTTACTATGTCAAGTTTTACATCAAAGAAGTTTACTACTTTTAAATTAGTATTGATTATTACTTTCAGATTTAAACTTTTGAATTCTCTGTTGTTGAGTTTTCTTATTTTATCTGTTTAAGAATGAACAGAAGTTTGTACTCTCATAAGATCGTCATCCTTATATAACCCTATATCATGAATGTTTATTTCATGGTGTGTGTTGAGATTGTATAGTGCAAATAACTAATGATATCGGAAGACCTCGCAAAGTCAAACGCACCAATTGTAATGTTAAATTGGTTATCCATTGTTCTTGATTATGGATAAGAAAGGATCTCTTGGTAGCAAACTCAACACACAGCATAGCCCCATAATCTTTTTTGTTCGCCAGACTGGATTCTGCATGTTTAGTGGCATCAACTGGTGATCATATATATATATATATATATATATATATATATATATATATATATATATATATATGATGTAATTTTGTTACAATGGTTTATAAAAGCATAATGTCAGGACACAAAAATTTCATGTTTCGGAACAAAGCTGTTCCTCCTCAGATGATATGTTACAAAAATGGTGAAAACGTGACAAGGTGATTTAAATTAATCAGGAATTCCGACGATGTGTAGCGAACAGCTTGCTGTTTCTCAGTTCAAACAATGGACTTAGACTACAAGGTGTGATACTAATTCGATGAATCTAGTACATATTACCCTGATGCTAATGAGGCCATTGCCAATATCGTTCCTCCTACGATTTACCTATGAGTACTACTAAATGTGACCAAGCTTAAACCGTTAAGATGCATTGACACCGATGTATGTGCATTGTGTCAAAGTGTTCGAGGCACTTTACATCATGTGCTACCTGCTTGTCCTCAGTCACTATCAGGTGAACACGTGGCGACAAACCAAAGTGGTGGAAAGGATCTTGAAATTAGTCAAAATATAAATATCTCTCCAACATGACACTACTGAGAGGTGCACGTGATTGGATGGTTTCAGTTGATCATAGAACACTTCGGCAAATTTCCATTATACATCCTTCAGACAATGCACGCCATGGATGTAGCATGATTTAATTTAAAGAGGTGTGTCTGCGTATTAAAATTAACATTTCCATGGGAGAAAAACAGAGAGGAGGCACACCACGCAAGAACAACCGCTACAAATCGATGCGATTTGACTGTGTGAAAAATGTGTAGACATATCATGTGCTACTTTTGAGCATGGGTGCCGTGGATTCCTCAGATGGTCTAGTGTTTCATTCCTTTTGGAGGTGAGTATCACTGGTCAGAATGTGAAGTATAATTCAAATTGGCCCCGGGTCACAGCTCAGCAGACATCGGATTGGATCTGGTAAAGATACAAAATAAACAATGTTGATTGAAGCCATGGTCGTTACACAATATTATTTTCAACGTGAAATACATCTGTTTACCTTCTATTCTACGTTGTTGATAACGGTCGCTTCGAGCGCGTTTTTTACTGGCTAATGATCAAAAGAGAATGCTTTTAACAACATTTAAAATCTGACTTGCAACAAAAGTGACGGACACTTCTACACAAACAATAATACCATGTCCGGTGTGAGAAGCTACTGGTGGCACCACTGGCGGCAGTACCACCTTAGGCACGGAAACTGTTGCCTCCCCTGGTTGGTGGCTGACGCGGACAGGGTATACCACATGATTTGACTCATTGTAGATTGAAAACAATTACATTTATTGATTACTCACTAATCCTACAATGGTAAATTTTGTAAGCCTTTCTGTTGATGCTATTTACAAAAATTATTGTTGAGAAAAAATTAGAAAATTACCTATATCATGTTTTGTATTGTCTGATAATGTTGTATATGGTGCATCTGAAAATAAACACTCATTTATCTACTAAATTCACAAAATAATTTAATTCTTTTTGTAATGCTGGATGTCATCAAATTGTGGTGTGCTTTTTCAATTAAAATTAGTAAATGCTGTTTTAATTTAATAGCAAATATCACTTGACTGCCGCAAATTAATACCGGATTTTAAATGTTTGTAAAATTTTCTCATTAAAATATAAACAAAATGAAAAAATTCTTATAAAAATTTATTGTTCCCAGGATTTTTTTATGACAATAGTATTCCATAATCTTTTATTCATAAATGCAAACAAATACTTTCTAATGAAATATATTGATTTTATTGCATTTTCATTTCATGACTCAAGGCACATTTTCTGTAACAAGGAGTCATGTTTAAAAAACAAAGATTTATTCTAATTCTCTTAAAACTTGTCCCTATAACAAATACTAACATTAATAATACAAAAAGAATTCCTCAACATTTCATAAAATAAAGTGTTGATTAATAGATGTAAAAATTGAATAAACAACAATATTTCTATAATAAATTATTTAAAAAAAGATTTTTGCTTATTTCTGAATAAGTCTGAAGGTTTCATTAAAATCCGACAATTTGAGTTATTTTTATTCATCTTTTATATTTGTTTTTTATTCTCAAACTTCAAATCAATATTTATCTCTGCAAACAGATACTCAAATTTCTCATACAAATTTATTTCATGTTGAAAGAAAACAGATTTTAAACTAGAATGTCGAAGGATAAAAAAATATTTAGCATCAAAAAATTCAACAGGTACCTAACATATTTTTTATATTCAATGAAAATATATCAAGATACATAATTGTCTATGACGGTGACTAAATTACTACATGCACTGATATTTGTTGTGTATGAAGCAGATTATTAGCAACTTTGTCGAATGAAAAATAAGACCTATCAAATGGTAGAAGAACTCTTGAAAAATCAACGGCCAGTTAACTAGAGGTGGTATCTCAATAAAATCACCATGAAAAAGGAAACTAGGAAGCATTCAATCACAAGAAAATTCATCACTCTCTACAATGATATTGTAAAAGATAACACTGTGAAGAGAGGATAAGTCTTTTGGAATAAATTCCTCGTCTGTTAAAAAGGGACATTTGCAACAAGCTTGCCTGGACCCTATTTCAGTATGTCAAAAAGGAGACCCGATATCTTGGAATTGATCCCATACCAATAAAGGAAGACATGAGTGACTGATATTACTGGACTCACATCCAGCGACTTTTTGCATTAAACAAAATATAGTTCTCAGGACTTGGAATGAATTGGGAAAACCATAAAGATTTCATCAGCGACAAACACACGAAAATATATGTAGATAGGGAGAAAAAGTATTAAACAAGAAATTTATTCTGAGGTGATATTAAGTGACTGGAAGTATTCTTATAGTTAAACTGAAAGTGGAAACCATTAATATAACCATCACAGTTGTATATCCACCAAAAGTAGGGAAGAAGAATTTGAAAATTTACTGCACACTAGACAACAAGTTTCATTGCAAAATGCAAGAAATTACATTCGTCATAGGAAATCTGAATATCAACGTAGGCAAAGAGAAATGGTGAAATAGTTGGCAAATTTGAACGAAGAAAGGACAAAACTTTAAACATTTGAAATATTATAACAAAAGATGGAAAGTGTGATGCTGAAATTTAAAGATTTAAAGATGCATTGGGATAGCGAAATGTATCTTCCGAAAACTAAGCAAAGTATTCAGAAACAGGAAAATGTCCATAGAAGCAAAGAAAAGTACTGAAATGCTATGTAATATCACACCTCCGCTATAGAAAAAGAATTCAGAAAAAAATTTAAAAAAAGGTATAAGTGACTTAGTAAATATTCGCAGTGAAGCAATTTTGAAAGAATTAAAAGTTGTTTTTTATTACTATTTCTTTTAATCATTTCATCACAGCCAAGACATTGACACAACGGATTACAGGGAGTAAAAAAGAATAAGAATACTTTAATAAGAAGAAAGGACAATGACAGAACAGAATTCAGGGAGACAGATAATGGATTGACGTTGCATTTAACTTTTTGAATATTGTAGGTGGCAGGGAAGCATTAAATTTGAAGAACGTTTCACTGAGAAGAAATGCAAGAAAAGAAACTGAAAATAGAACATATGGTTGCATGTACAGAGTTCAACAGTAAAATGGTGAGATGTATTTATCAATTTGGTAGTATGCTTAAGTTCATGCAGTTTGAGTACGAAGATAGAAAGTTTATCAGAAGAATTGTCATGGCACTATTTCTAAGCTGGGATGTCATATCACGTCGGTGAGAAACGGACTGAAGTTGAGATGGCAGGACAGAATCGATTAAATCTCAGTCCCTTCTATGTATTTTGTCAAGAATCTTGATATAGTTTGTAGGAGCACCAGACCAGATAGAAAAGCAATGGATGAATAGAAGAATTATAAATGTGAAAGATAGATAAAATAGATGAAAACAATTGTCTAGATTAACAAAGTGAACCGAATTGCCTAGCAATTTATTAAATATAATGACTCTACTTCATGTCAGTAGAAACTATGAGTCCAAAAGGCGAAACTGTTGCTCAACAGTACTTTTGCGGCAGCTATCCTGATTACAGTTCAACAATACTTTCATTATATGATTGTTAGCAACAACTGGAGTAAGCCAAATACTCATTCAGAAACATTGTAGTATTTGAGGTTGTAGAGAAGGATCTTTTGACAAAACCTGTTAAACACCTTTGGGATATCTAGAGCCAATACGCGAGATTTGCTGTTCTTAAACAAAGCTTGATAAATGAATTAAGTTATAGCCGTTAGCACATCGGCATTGACCTAAAGAAACGAAAGCTATATTATTTATCTGAAAGGAGGTCATGTAAAAAACATGTAAGAAACTAATAGGGTGTTAATTCAAAGGATTAGAAAGTTCCCCAGTGTTATTCAAAATAAAAACTACAGAAGAGAACTTTGAAGAAGGTGGAAAGTAAGAAACAGTGAAGTATCTGTTGTAAAGTTGAGATAGAACAGGAGCTAGTTAAAAAACACATTTCTTTAGAACAATTGTAGAGTACCGTTAAATCTATAAGACTTGTAGGGCTCTAGTTTAGAAATGATAGCTAAAACATTAATAGAGTTAAGTGCATATCACTTAGTAAAGACTCTATTCTAAGGGAATATTTTACAAATAAAATTACCGTAGAAAAAAATAGATAAAAAAAATTGAAAAAATAGCTTTCAAGCTGAAAAAAACCTAAAATAAACAGATACAGCCGTTTAAAAATAATACCTTTCTGCAATAATTAAACTTAAAATAATATTTTTTACAAATTAGATTAATTAAATTTTAAATCAGCTGATATTCCTCAAATAAAATTTTAGAAAAGTATGTTATTTTAGAGAATCTTTAAATGAAGAAAATTATATCATGATAACAATTGACTAAAAATAGAGCTAAAGTCATCTATTTTAGCAACTTCAAAACTTCAAAATTATTTTAGCAACTTCAAAACTTCAAAATTCTTTTAAATTGCCTTCCAGGCAATTTAAAATAATTTTGAAATACAAAAAAATATATTTCTAACTAAAGATTTTCAAAACAAATTTTCAGTTTATTAGTTGAAATTAAAGCAAAAAAAATTCAAGAAAGAGGTTTTATTTTAAAATCATTAATTTTAGACCTTGGGTATCGCGTTTCTGTGGAGGTACATTAATATACACCATTAATAAAAAATTTATATGTATTAATTAATAAAATATTAATTTTCGTCTCCACACTTTACTCAACTTGTACCTAATGAAGTACAGATGACTAATAAAATATATTTTGCTCAGTAGATTTACGAGAGGAATCAAGTAAATGATTTAAAATTAAACTAGTTTATGTTTTTATTCAATATACTTCCGTTCTTCTATTTCTATTGAATGTGCTTTAGATCTTCTATAGAAATTGTTAATAAAGTTGTCTAAGAAATACAACTTGTATTCGTTATCTTTAAAAGAGAAAATTAATAACATTATCATATGATATTCAGAGTTGCCTTCCTTGAAGATAAGAAAAACAGCAAAATAAATAAAAGAAGGCAAGAAGAAAAAATAAAAAATTGTTTGAATTTAATTTGGTTGGGAATTGTCTACCATTCACTATGAATATACACTTAAATTTCCATTAAAGCAAATTCGATTTTTTATATAATCATTTCATCTTAATCAACACAGGATTGCTTTGCAGTGGGGGGGCGTTACAGTGGGAGAAAAAAGGGTGATGGTCATGCCGAAGTAAGGATTAGTGAAGATAGGATTTAGCGAAATAGGAGATGGCAATTGACGTTGCATTTAAACTTTTGGAGAGCAAGTAAATAGAAGGGACTTTCATAGACGGAAAGTGTGTAAAACACTGTTACAGTAGAAGTGACGGTTATATTTTAATATTTTGACAGTAAACGGTGTGACCTTAATATTAGTCTATTACCACGAGTAAACTCATCAGGTTGTAGCAGGGAAAGAAGCTAGTCAGAGCAGAAGCCTTGACAATATTTGTAGAAAAAACAAAGGAAAGCCACATCCCGCCGATGAGAAAGTGACTGAAGTCGTGCTGCTAAGCCAAGATCGATTACGTTGCCGTTCCTTCTTTGAATTTAGACGAGAATCTTGAGATGAATTGCAGGAGCACCCGACCAGATATGGCAATAGCATTCAATGCACAAAAGCATGATAGATTTGTAAATGTGCAAAATGTATTCTGACGAAAAAACAGCGTGACTCAGACTTTTTAGCGGTAGACGCAGCTATAGATTCGATATACTTATTCTAGCTGAGGTCGGTTGAAAGAAGGAGGATAAAGAGGCACAGCATTCTAAGAGACTAGCATTAATTATATTGATCGAAGAAAGCAAAATTTTCTATATTGATTAAAAAGGAACAGCAAAAGAGAGGTTTAATTTGTCAGCCTTGGCGGATTTCTTATTAACATGAAAGAAGATGATGGTGTCATAAGCATAGATACCTACTTATAAATTGCTCACATCAGGATAATCATTGCTGAAGATTGAAAAAGCGTAGGACCCAAGATAGAGCCTTGAAGAACACCCGCATTCGTATGAAAGGGTCTGTAATCTTGACCGTTCAAAATGACCTCCATTTTATGATTTGATCAGAACGATCGGATTAAATCGAACAATCACCCAAAAATGCCTTAGCCCTGTAACTTGCTCAGAAGAGCAGCATGCTAAACCTTGTCAAATTTTTGACATATCTAGAGCAACTGGTCGGGCTTCGACGTTTTCATCAAAAGTTTGGTATATGCATTCAGTTATGGTCGTTAGCACATTAGCGGTAGATATGGCGAAGCAGAAGTCATATAGTTGGTCAAAAAGTAGGTTGTGAGATGTGAGATAAACTATTTCAGCATTGATAATTGCGTCGAACACTTTGCCAAGAAGCAGTAATTGGCTAATTGGGAAATAATTAAAGGTATCACGGTTTTTAAAAACATGAACTACAGAGGAGACCTTACATCAAGCAAGAAAAAAGGAGGCAAAGGCAAAATCAAGATTGGAGAGGAAAGGAGATAATTAAGGGGTACATTTGTTTAAGACGATGACTTGATTCATCACATAGAGATTATGTTAAAGACTAGAGATGGGGTTATGTATATGTTGCTCAGGTAAGCCTCGGTTCTAGGTGGAAAATTGGATGTGGGTACTCCAGTCGAGTCATATATAAAGTTTGACGAGCATTTGTAAGCAAAGCATCCGACCTCATCTGCTGTGAATGTGTGGACTGCAAATTGACTGAATAGATGAATGATCGATGATTTTCTGTTATTCAGCGCACTCTCCTGCAGTAGACCTTGGAAACAAACATGCGTGATGCTATACTATGCTCCACTCTATCAGAAAACAACAGCTTAGCATCATTTAGGACACGCACGCATTCATTACGAGCAGAAATAAAAAGGTGCCTAGTGTAATCAAAGTGTAACTTCGCCAAATCTGGAAGTGATTCCTGTGGGCAGTGGTGGCTGAGCAAGCAAAAGAGTACCAAGGAGATAAACGAGGTTTGAGTCATAATTTTCTGGCTGGGATGAAAGCATCGATGCCGGCCTTCTCTCAGGATGTGACCTTGAAGGAACTGTCTTCAACTAGGTGTCTAAAAACTTTATTCGAAAAGACATCAGAATGGAAATCATGGAACAAGTCCCAGTCAGCTCGTCCATAGCTGTAAGACATTCTGCTGATCCGATGTTCATAGAAGAAAGAGGTAGAAAGAGATATTCAAAGACACCATTAGAGTTGCCAAGTGAGCAGAATTACATGACATAGCAAGAGAGAGGGATAGAAGAAAAGAAGAGATCTAGAAGGAATGCATGTCCTTCAAGATTACTGAGGAAACGTGTGGCGAAATCTACCACTTGCGTGCGATACTGAGTGATTGAGAATTTCAGGATTTGTATGATGGCAAGAGAAGTTACATAGTTTTTGCAGTCATCTGCCATAATGGGCATTGAAGTCTCCGACAACAGATATATTAGAAAAAGGCTTAAAGGAAATGGATTTATCTTTATTATGTTAAATATTTAACAGGGAACAGTCGGAAAAGAAAGGAGAGCGGTAGAGAAACAGAGTTTAGTAGAGGGAGATTAAGGCACATATAAAAGGGGATTAGAGATTCAAGAAAACACTTCCAAGCTAAAGGGATATATTCGCAAACATAAACTTTTAGGCCATGCATGTGGACATTGAAGTTCTTTCTAAAATGAAGAAAGTAACCGGAAATCAGAGGTAAGGGTTGTAGAGTTAAGGTTTGTTTCCTAGAGAGCTAAGATCTGAAGACCTTTCGTAGGGGAACGATTTCACTCTGCAAAAGTTGGGTACCACGGATATTGGAGAATGATATGTTGAGAGATTTAGGTATTTTTACTTGGTTAGTTTAGCTTTATTTATTTCTTTGTTTGATATCATGAAATTTATTTCAATAAAGAGAGACGTAGCGTAGCTGTGTCAGTCGGTTATCTAATGCGACATATGTGGGATGCAAAATGAAGCAGACTGCAGCAGTGTGCCTTCAGGGCTGTCAAACCTAAGCGCTTGCAAAAACACACATCTTTGTGCGATATGGAAATGCAAGAACCCTGATATTATGCAATTGTTGATAAGAGCAGCCTCTCTAGAAAATACGGAAGAGTTCAGGCTCCCAAGTAACAGTCGGATGCAACAAACAGAAAACTGCGAACCGGTACTTACCATATCAAGGAAAGTTGCCACCATTTACACAAACCATAAAAGGCTTGCGTAGGTACTGAGGATAAAAAAATTATCGGTTACTCCTTTCTGAACAGGAAACACGAAATAAGCATCTACCACTCTTCAAAAGAAGGGGAGTTGTATGAACCACACGATAGAAGCGCCTATCTAATCATATTTTAAAAATGAAATGTACTATGTTTTAACTTTGTATCAGTCACGATTTCAGAATACTGAACAAAGTTTACTTGAACGAAGTAGACATGACTATGTCTATATTTCAGTTACCACTGCATGTTTATTCTATTTCATTCTTTCTTATACAGCTAGTGAACATTAATTCCAAAGATATAGATAGAAGTAAAGGAATAACAATCAAATATTAGTTTTCTCCCTTCCGACAAAGCTCTGTAACTATCTCGGTTAAAAAGACATTACGGTCAAAAAGATTACAAAGCCTGGTAGGAGTATATAGTTCTACTGTCAATATATTTATACACAATAATCGCTAAAGTCGATGCAGGGTGTCATGCAAATTGTCATGCTTACAATAAAAAGGAAAAAAAAACAATATTATTACTGCAATATTACGCCTTTCGTGTTATCCACTAATTTAAGTCTGTGAAATTGTTCTATACGTAGAGTTCTTAAACTTTTAGTCTCCTGATCAATCCCAATTTTCTTGTACATATCAATTATTTCACACTTGAAAACTCCTTTAATTTTTTATTTTTGAATTATATCATGATTACAGATGGACAAAAATGGCGATAATATCAGTTATTTTAGTAATTTCAAAACGGAAACGCCATCCTGTCAAGTTAAATTAGTTTTGAAATACAGAACAAGTATTTTGTTTATTCGAAATATTACAATTAGTCTATTACTTTGAAATGAGAGCTAAAATAAAAGCGTCATTAAAAAACTCATTTTATATCTTAGGTATCGCGTTTCTGTGGAGGTAACTTGTAAATACATTAATTTTCATCGGAATACTCTACTTAATTTGCACCAAAATACACCATAATAATAAAATATATCTTACTCAGTAGAATTACAAACGGAACCTAGTAAACGATTTAAAATTAAAACATGTAAATGTTTTCTCTTGAATATACTTCAGATCCAAGGACTCTTATAAAATCTTTACTAAAGTGAAAATATTTTCATTGGATATTCAGTATTATGTTACTTAAATTTGTGAAAAGAAGTAACAGTTGCCTCAGTTTAACATGGTCGGGAATTGTATAACTCTCATTATGAATACACACTTAAATTTCTATTAAGATAAATTTAATTTGCACGAAGGAATAAGATATGGCCATGTTTATATTCCATTTACCAGTAGATTTGTTGTTTCTTTTTTCATGCTTTCTAGTATGATTATTGAACAATAATTCCAAATAATAATCATTTCACACAAAACAAGGTAAAACTGCCACTTTTGCTCACGAGGTTACAATGAAGGAAAAGACACGAAGGTACAGATGATGTTGTAGAAATATAAGAGATAGAAAGGTTCAAGCAGAGGGATATGGCAATTGACGTTTCATTAAACTTTTCAGCAGTGAGGAGAGGAAGGAGACTAGTAGAGAAATATGTGATAGCTTATTGAGTTTACTAGAGAAAGAGAGAGATACGTGGAGGAGAGGAGATTCGAGAGAGATCTCCCTAGCCAGAGGTTGATGTTCACTGACATAAACACCAAGGTTATGCCAGTGGACACTGGAATCCTTCCTAAAGAGAGAAAGGTATTCAGGAATTGAGAGATGAGAAGAGAAATTGTAGGGATAAAGTTACTTCCGCCGAGAGGGAGAATATCAGGGAATCTTTTGAAGAGGAACGATTCCACAGTGCTAAATTTGGTATGTATACGACAGATGTTAGAAAAAATATGCCGAGGATTTTATGTGTTTATTTAGCTGGTTTAGTTTTATATACTTGTGAGTTATCATGATTTTGAAATATTTTGGTAAAGAGAGGCCCAGAATAGCAGAAGCAGTCGGTTTTCAAATGTGTGGGAAAGGAACTAACGCAGACTACAGCATAATGTATCTTCAGGTTTGTCCACTAGAGACACTTGCAAGGACACACATCTATGTGCGATATGGTCTACAGAAACCCCAATATTATTCAACTGTTATTTAACAATACATGACAGAACCTGGTAATTTTCATATGTCTAAAACTGTGTATATGTCGCCGAAAACAGCGGAAAGATAAGTAAGAATGAGAGATGCTTAGTTCCTGGGATCCGTGACTCACGGTCTCCATTCTCTCAATACTCTAGTAATACCGACTCACACACAACATTGATTGACTTTGCAGCAAACGTCAGGGTTACCAATCTAATGTAACGGAATTACGTTCAACACACATTTAATGGATTAAATATTAAATATTGAAGACAGTTGACGAAACAAACAACATGTTAATAGTAACAACTTAAAATATTGTAGTCAACAAAAATACAGAAATAATGAAAAATAGTCAGTTGTTGGTAAAGTAAGATGAGATTAAAATTAATGATTTGCAAAATTTAAGTTTGAGTCAAGGTAAATATATACAATGTAAACTTAAGGAGTTGTCTCGCTTAAACTGTAAAGTTTTAGCTGAAAAGAAAATTGTCTTAAAAAGATTATTATGGAGGATGTGATTTGGGTTATGCTTCCAGATGAACAGATTTAGAAGACACGATTTGAGGTTTAAATACTGTTCAGGGTGGCTGAACTGAATAAGCGTGAAAATTGTGACTCGTGATGTCACAATTTTGTTGAGGAAATTAACTAACCAAATTGCACGTATGTAGGAAAATAAAGGAAGCTGGTTGAAACCTCTACTCTACTAAAAATGCACGAAATTTGATTAGCGAAAATCATGCGATTAGTAAATTGTCGCATGCCTGCGATTAGTAAATTCTCAAGTAGTATTTGTGAGGGGTTCCGAACAATTTTTTCTTGGTCCAGGTGCATGCACTTGAACACTTCACATTTAACTGAAATTGCGAGGACGAGTATATAACAGGACCTTGTGAAGTTCCGTTGTGTCTTTATCTTTGGACAGCGTGCAATAAAATAAATATGAGAGATGATGCGTAGTCCAGCGTATCTTTTACTTGTAGCAGTGCCTCCCTCATTGTACTTGAGAGAGGGGCTTTTTAACTATTTAACCACGCAGTCAGCACACAATCCGTATATATCTTTGGTCACCTTTACATGGACAAAATGCTAACATTTATGGTGTAAATCTTAACACCTCGTGTTTGACTACATTTGCTTTGATAAACTACCAAACACAGTGGAAATAATATATGTTACATACGACCAGCGAGTTAATACACTGAAAACAACTTTTGAATCCAACAACATAGACATATAGCACAGAGATAAAGAATTAACGGATCTACAGAAACAGTTACAGTAGACTAAAATATTCAATCAGTCAATCGAGGCAATAACTGACGCAGTCACAGTCATAGCAGAGACGGCAAACTAAACTTAGATATCTGCTAGCATCAATAGTCATTCCAAGATTTCAGAAACTGGAGAAAAGCCTGCAAATTCTTTGCCAACACTGGGTTAGCATTCAACAAAATACTCCTTGCTCTTGGATGGAAGCACACCCACCATCTTCAAAATACAAACAGAGAATAGATCACGCATAGAGAGAAGCGAAATGGCTGAAGCTAAATATTAAGATGGTTTGTGAATTTACTTGATAATTTACACAATTGAACGTTGAGTCTAATTAAGAGAATGAATGATGTCAAACTGAAACTTTCACTCTCTTAACTCTTCTCCCATCTCTCTCTTTAAAATGCAGAAAAATGTGAATAAACAGACTTTTAATCGTACACTTAATATTCTAAGGAAAATATTGTATATTAAATTTTTATTCGTTTAATTTTGTTGTCACGTGTTCACTCACACTCTTTCTCACTGTAAACATTTTGTGGTGATAAAGGGGAAGAACTATTAAGTACCCGACTAACCTCCCTTACATTTTAATACCTGTTGGGTTGTGTATACAGGCGATATTTCTTGAATTTCGCAACATTTTTTGAAGATAACACTGTCAGTATTATAAACCAGTGGCTATTTCCACTAAGAAAGATCATGCATAGAAATAACTTTTTCTTTATAAGCAGGAAACGTTCATCATAATTTTTTCTCTATGAATGAAATCTATTTTTCTTTGAAAATATGTTTTGTGCATTTCTTCTAATAATCCTTTCAACACAAGCAAGGCAGTACTGCCACTGGTGCGCAGGGGGTAGAATAAGACGAGAATGAAAAGAAAGAGGAACCGGTCACTAGGGGTACCGGAGAATGGGCAAGAGAAGAATGAGAACAAAGTGTGAAGAGAGTTGCTTGAGAGTAGAGTGAAAATAGAGAAGAACAAGATACAAGGATTGTCAAGAAAATGATTCGAGTCAAAGAGATAAGAGTTGGCAATTGACATTGCATTTAAATTCTGGGGATTGTAGTTGTTTGGAAAGCAAGCACCTGGAAGGGATTTCCACAGGCGGGAAGTGAGAGAAAAGAAGCTGTGTAGTAGAAGTTACGGTTACATTTGATTGGAACCAAGTTGCTAGTCTAGAAGCTCAAACAAATTCATGCAAAGAGGACACTAGGGAGCTAAGCTCATCAGAGAAGAAGCCGTGAAAATATTTGTAGAAGAGACAGACGGAAGCCACATTACATCGGGGAGAAAGTGACTGGAGTTGATTTACTAGGTCGGAATAGATAACATTGCAGATTCTTCTTTGGCTTTTGTCAAGAACCCCAGAATGAATAACAGGGGCACCTGACCAGATGTGACAGCAGTATTCACTGCAAGGGCGGATGGTAGATTTATATTTGTGCATGATGGATTCAGACGAGAAAAACTTTCTTACCCTAAACAGGGAAACGACCTTCCTATCAACAGATTTACCTATTGAATTAATGTAATCATTCTACTTGAGGTCGTCTTAGAAAGTTAGACCGAGGAGGCGCAATGTATTTCTTTCAGGAAGACTAGCCTTATCCGTACTGATGTGAGTGTAGTATAGACTGTCAATAATGGTTTAAGGATGGCAGCTTCGTTTTGGAAGTATTAAAATTTATGAGCTACGACTTATTTTGGAAGTATTAAAATTTATGAGCTACGGCCATCACAGATTGGAGGTCCTTTTCACAATCAGCAGCGAGGTTTGCTTTGTAAGCCTCGGCAGATTTTTTATGCAGGTGGGAGTAAATGATGATGTCGTCAGCGTAAATGCCAACTTGATATCTGATTATATCAGGCTGATCGTTGATGAAAATAAAAAAAAAGCGTAGGACCTAGGATAGGCCCATGAGGGACACCCGTGTTTGTATAACAGGATTTGGAAGCATGCCTGTTCGATACTACCTTCATTACGCGATTTGAAATAAACGATTGGATTAGATCAAACAAGCGTCTAGTTATACTAGAGCCCTGTTGCTTGCGCAGAAGGCCATCGTGCCTGTCTCTGTCAAAAGCTTTGGAGATATCTAGGGCAACTGATTGTGCCTCGCCATTCTTATCGAGATCCTGATATATATATTCTGTGATGGTCGTTAGCATATCAGCAGCAGACATGGTAAAACAGAAGCCATACTGTTGGAGCAAAGACTGTGGGATGTAAGATGTTGAATCAATTCAGCATTGATAATAGCCTCGAACACTTCGCTAAAATCGGTAGGAGGCTGACAGAGCGATAATTAGAGGGGTCCGTGGGTTATTAATACAGAAACCACAGAGGATGTCTTCCAGCAGGTAGAAAAGCAAGAATCAGAGAGGCAGTAGTTGTAGAGTTTGGAGAGGACTGAGGAGAGTTCAGGGGTACATTACTTTAGGACGATGATTTGGATTCCGTCAACGCCTTATGGGGGTCAAGCTTTATGTTAGACACTATTGAGGTAATGTAACCGTCACTCAGTTGAGACTCAGTTTTAGGTGGGAATTCGGGTGTTGATATCCCAGATGAATCAAATATTTAGTTGGTAGAGAATCTATGAGCAAAGCACTCGGTCTTGATTGCTGAAGATGTGAGGATTCATATTTATTCATTAAAGGATGGATTGAGGGCTTACTGTTATTTAACACATTTTTACAAAGCCGTCATTACTCTTTGCAACCGAATTTGCGGATTCGTATACGCTGCTTCATTCTGTCAACAAACAACTGCTTAGCAACATTTAGGATCCTCTTGCACGCATTACAAGTAGAGATAAAAAGGCGCCTATTTTGGTAAAACGCGTGGCTCCGGTAAAGAAGGAAGAACTGAATTCCTGTGGGTAATGGCGGCTGAGTAGGTAGAGAAGAACCAGAGGAACGAATGGGTTTTAAGTCAGAAATTCCTGCCTAGGATTAAAGCGTTGATGTCAGCTTTAACCTACTCTTTGGTAGCAGTAAGATATTCTACTTGTCGGATGTTCCTGTGGGAAGTGTGAGTGGAAGAAGATAATAAGAGAAACCACCGCATTATCAGAGTTGCCAAGATGGCAAAGCTGCATGACATGGCACGAGCCAGGAGTAGAAATGAAACAGAGATCTAACATTGTTAGAATCATTAGGGTTATTGGAGAAACGCGTGGGGAAATCAATTACTCTCATAAGAGATAGACTGATTTAAAAGTTAATGGAATGGACACCAGCAATATCGGTGACAGAGTTTTCCAGCCACTTGCGGTGGTAGGTATTAAAATCTTCAAACATAAATATATGAGCGAACGGATGAGAAGAAATGGCCTTACCTATATTGTTCGAGATGCTGTCCAGTACGGAACAGTCAGGAGAGGAAGGGGAACGGCAGAGAAAGAAAAGATAGCTAACCAAGTGACGGAGACACATGTAGGATAGATCTGGAGATTCAAGAAAAATCACCCTAGCTAGAAGTACGTGTTCACTGACATAAACGTCATTCATATGGACATTGGTATCCTTCCTAAACAGAAGAAGGTAATCGGGGATATATAAATCAGAGGAAGAGATAGAAGGGTCAAGGTTAGTTTAACAGAGAGCTAAGATGCCATGTGAGTTTACCTGGAGGAAGAATTCAATGCTGCAAAAGTTGGTACGGATACAACGGACTTTTGAGAAATAGATGTTAACGGGATTAGGTGATTTTTGTTGAGCTGGTTTAGTTTTTATTCTTTACTATATGTTTTGTCATAATAAGACATCTTTTTGTAAGGAAAGTAGTTATATCAATCGGTCGTCAAATGCAGTATGTTTAGGATAGAAACGGGTTCAGACTGTAGCACAATGTTGCCTCAAGTTTGCCAAACGGAGGCTTTTGCTGGGACACCCATCCATGCACGACAAGGTATTACAATAAACCCCGATATTATTCAACTGTTGATTAGAGTAACCACTGAAGACGCTACGCAAGAGTTCAGGCTGCTTTCTATCAGTCCGAATCAGCAATCAGGAAACTGCCAACCAGGTAACCTCAGAATGAAGAGACGTTGCCACTATTCACACACATCACAAAATCTTGCGATAGCTCTACTACTAAAACAAGAGGAAAGGAACGAGACCGGGTACCGCTTTCTAAACAAGAAACAAGAGAGGATCCTCTACTCCTGTTTAAAAGAAGCGGGAGGTATATGAACCGGGCGATAGTAGGTTCTATCTACTCCAATTTAAAAAAAATTAAGGAAGACATTACTAAGTTTTAACTTAGTTAAAGTGAGGAGATGCCTTAATAATCACTACAAAAGAATTTTAAGATATCTTTTTAAGTTAAGGTAAATGAAAATAAAAATAAATTAATTAAAATCAGCATTTGCTGCAACAACGAATGCAAATAATTATTTTTAGTAGGTACCTCCACTCATTTTCGATATCTAAAGTTTAAATTGAATTTTTAAAAATAAATAAGTATTTGTGAAACTTTTATTTTGGATTTAATTGAAAGCTAAATGGTTAAATTTAATATTTCCAGTAAAAAAAAATACGCTGGTGTATTTCAGAGAGAAATTATATTGATTTTTTTTAATCATTACACCCCAAGCAAGGCATTCCACTGCCGCTATTGTGCAGGGGGTTACATAGAGGAAATTGATGAGAAAGAATGTTTAGGGGGTTATATAGAGGAAAGTGATGAGAAAGAGTGGTTAGATATAGTAAATGTCAGAAGGAGGGTGATAGACGGGTAAGGATATCGAAGATGAGAGTTGGGTAGATGGGAAGAATGTTTGAGAGAATCGATGCTAGTTAGTGTGTTAGGAGGTGTCTATTGACCTTACATTTTAATTCCTGGAAATTGTAGCTGTGAGGGAAGCAAGTGTATGAAAGGAAATTTCACAGGTGGGAAGTGCGAGAAAAGAAGCTGTTGGAGTAGAAATTGCGGTTACATCTTATCTGTTTTACTGTAAAAGGGTGGGACATAGTTGCTAATCTAGTATCTCGTACAAATTCTTACCTAGGGAACACCAGTGATCGAAGTTCATCAGGAGCAGAAACCGTGAAAGTATTTATAGTTGAGGCAAAGGGAAGCCACGTCACGCTGGTGAGAGAGTGACTGCAGCCGGTCTGCCAAGGCGGTATCAATCACATTAGAGATTCTCCGCTGTATTTTGTCAAGAACCTCGAGGAGAATAGCAAGGGCACCCAGATGTTTGGAATCGAAAATTTTTCAGTGTTTTTTAATCTTTTAAATTTTCGGTCATTTTTAAGCGATTGACTCATTTTAAACAAAAGTTTATTCTCAGATTAAAAATCTTGCAAAAACAAATTCTACATCTGTGACACATTGTTTTTGAAAATTTAACAAATTTAATGTTAAATTAATATGATTTACACGAGTATTTTTTATTTATAGCATGAAAATAAGAATAAAACTATTTCTTAAACACAAAGTTAAAATTTCTGACCTTTCCACCGTATCTTCTGACAGATGCGAGATAAGTGTATGGCGACCACAAGTGACATAACTGTTATAATTATTTCCCTGTAAAGGGAAAGAAAACCCTTTTAATTTACTCAAAGAAATTACTATACAAAACATTTTCAAATACACACACACACAAAAAAAAAATCAAAACTTAATTTAAAAAAAGGAAGTCATGACGATTTGTATAAAAATATTAATTTTTGATTAGTAAATATAATCTTTGCTTAATAAGTTTTAAACTAACGTTAACAAATCTTTGAAGTATTCTAAAATATTTTTGAAACTTTAAAAATTATTATTTAAAAAAAATGAAAAAAAATATTTTAAAATTTCAATGTTTATCGAAAAAAATCCTTCAGACTTTATGGACTTAATTTATATTATATATTCAGGCAGTTAAAAGCTTATCAAATTAAATAGTTATAGTTATATTGCATTTTTATTTTAATATGGGAGCAGATTTCCAGAAATAAGGGCAAAACGAATAAAAAAATAATACCTGATTTACATTTCCCAATGAGTCCTGCGTTTAACTAATAAAACCAACTATTGCAACAAAATTTAATTTCCTTAAATTTAAAAATTTTACGTGGAGCGAGGCTTACGGATGTAAAAAATATTTTTCCCAAATCAAAAAAAAATATTTCAAAATTAATTTCATTTATTTATGAATAAGTGTCGACAGTTTCATTGTAATCCAACAAACATTTGATTTTTGCAACAATTGCCAAATTAATGTGTTTGTCCTGTAATATTAGGTTTTCCATTGTAAACTCACGTAACGATTTGGTTACTCTACTAAAATCAACAATATTTCACCAGAATTTCGAACGTGTTACAAGAGATTTAAAATTTAGAAAATAATTATGGAATAGTTTAATTTTTCCTCTTAAAAATAATGTAAACATTTTGATGGTTTTATTAAGTTTTGGGTCTTTCTTATTAATTCTATGCTGCTTATTTAACGATTTAGTAGAGGTATGTAATCTATAGCTAACTAAAATCTAAAGTCACACAAATATATTTTTTAATTATTAAAAGCTTTATGCAAATATAAATTTAAATTCTGAAAATTAAACGTACAGAAAATAGAGTAAATCAAGCTTACCAGAGACGAAATATTCTGTCATTACAATATTAACCAAGTTAAGTGAAACTTAAAATTCATCATGGTGAATTCCATTTCACTTTTTATTCAGTTGTTATTAATTCAATCGGCGAGTAGCTTCATTGACCATAAAATATTATATCGAATATTTACATACGCATAAGAAAAAGGAAGGGGAAGAAGAGGTTGAGTGCTGTTAACAAGATGAATATTATTCCCTATACACTGAGACAAGTATCATCAGTCGCGTTACCACCTTGCTCGGGGCGATATGATTAAAAAAATTTGCATATCTAAATGAAAAAAAACATATACAAAACACACGCAGCTTTCATCTCTAGAACCACATTTATATCGCTTCAAGACTTCACTTCATCTGTGAAAAAATTGTCCAGAATTTATTGCCCCAGAGCAGGACTGAAATAACTTTGCAGTTTAGCAATATTTTCATTCTTTCTAGTAAAAACTTTCAGTTTCTTAGTATCTTTTGCTACAATGATCTATTTGCTTTCGAGTAAAACATATTTCCATATCTTACACATTATTCGAACTCTAGAATCTATCGTTATCTTTACTATTATAGGGGTCCTTATCCTATTTCTTTTGATCTCATTTGATTATTCATAACACAATATTCTGTCCTCAGAATATTTGACTCACATTCCGAGTCTGTGATTTGGCATCTTAATTTGCTTTCAAATTCCTTCTTGCACTGAGTCACATTTTGATTTAACGGAGAGTTTGGTCACCGCTTATTATTATTATTAACTCCAATACTCGATGCTCTAATGTTTTCTGTATTGTTCTCAACTGCTAAGCAAGTTCGTTGAATCCTGATCTTGTGAGATAACGGACCGCTATTTTACAATTACATATTACGATCACCATCTCTTGTCAAATCTACCTCACGTACGACGATTTCTGTAATAAAATAAGTATAATATTTTCAGTTTTCCGTCCCTAGTTGAAGTCTTAGGTTTTCTATCTGCTGTTTCATAACGTTTTTCAGATTATGCTGAAATGGAGTGTATGTTTTTCTTCTAAAAATATACCGTGGCGTTTAATTCCATGATGCTGATAGCACGGTTTGAGGATGTTAACTTTCAGCAGAACACATTTCTATTCTAAATTACGTCGTGCAGTTAACTCGTTATCGTTAAATATTATCGGTAAAATCATCTAATTAATATGAAATTCCCACAAATTCTAATTGTCACTAATCTTTTTGCTAACACAAGCATTGTTTTATCCTACCTTTTTTTCCCTTAAAGTTGACAGAAGGGCGTAGTTACGACGTGTATATTTAAATTTCTAAAATCTCTTTCATAAAATTATTTCCATTTTCTGTATTGTTATTTCTCGTCGTCACTATTATTTACAGTATCTCATACAGCGCGCCTCTAAATCCAATCGAGGAACCCTGGCGCATAGTGAAAGCTGTTTGATGGCATAGACATTTCAAACAATGATGGCTTGATTACGAGACGCAAATTACGCTACTTTGAGGAAGCGATATATGCAGTTGCTCTACTAGTGTGCAAGTAAACGTACAATCATGTACATAAACATTTTCTCCCATCCTTGATTTGGATCAACAAATGCTGGCCGATATCTGAACTTGTTCAGATATCGGCCAGCATCCCTGAAAATGGTTCAGGAGCAGCGCTCTGTCAATGCAGATAAGACGTCGGAAAACCAAGGCCAGGATGCATACCACAGTGCTGAGAATATCCAAGCTGTTGAATTAAAGGATGGGATGCAACTCAAACTGCCAAGAATCAAATTTCCACCAACGTCCGACTCGGAAGCGTGGTGTATGCTAGACAACATCATTAGCAAAACATTACGTAAAGAACTGGGAAGAAAGAATTATCAAGAACGTTTAAACAAAAGTAGTAAAATAATCTACAGGGTTTGTAAGGAAGTCTACGGCGTGAAAGAGGAAAATGATAAGTCACCACCCAAAAAGAACAGACGTCAAAGGTTAATGCAGTATTTGAGAAATAAAAAAAGAAATCTAAAACGGCAAATCCGTTTCGCAAATTTTGACAAAAAAGAAGGCTTGCTTAAAATCTGGCAGGACCTTAAAGAGAAACATAACGCTCTTAGCAGAGTAAAAAATCTAAGGAAGAGACGAGTGAAACGGAGAAAAGATGAAGAGCGTTTCTTCCAGGAACCTTACAAATATGCAAGGAACATATTTGATAAACCAAGGTCAGGTGTGCTTAAAATAGAGAAAAGTATTCTAGAGGAGCATTTAAGAGATATGTACTCTGATCCTAAACGACATATTCCTCTAGATCATAATAACAATTTATTTTGGCCAGCCGTTTCTAAAGCGAAGTTCGACATGAAACCACCCACACTTGAAGAAATAAAGCGCATAATCAACAAAAGCAGGAATAAATCTACACCTGGCCCTAACTGAATACCATTCCTTCTATACAAAAAATGTCCTACACTTCTTAATTGGTTATATACTAACTTAAAGTTAGCATGGAAAAATTACCATATCAGCCAACAATGGATGATAGCTGATGGGGTGTACATACCCAAAGAAAAGAATTCCAAGGACATCAGTCAATTTCGGCCAATTTCGCTTCTAAATGTAGAAGGAAAGATATTTTTCGCAGTTTTGGCATCGAGGTTGACCAAATACCTTCTTGATAACGATTATATAGTACAGAAGGGTGGTGTTCCAGGAATAGCTGGTTGCTTAGAGCATAGAAACATGATCTGGAAGGCCATTTAAAAAAGCAAAGAGTAAAAGGAAAGATTTGGATGTCATTTGGTTGGACTTAGCTAATGCCTACGGATCAGTACCTCACCAAATGATACATTTATCATTACAAATGTACCATATTCCTCAGGAAATATCTAAGATGATAGGAACTTATTTTGATGGTTTCCTCATGCGTTTCACTACAAAAGACTTTACGACTAAGTGGAATAGACTTGAGGTTGGAATTGTAATGGGATGTACAGTGTCACCAATACTTTTCGTTCTAGCAATGCAGCTGATTGTCAAAGCGATAAACAACAAGGCCGATGTTGTTGAACTTGGTGGACAGTGTCAAATGCCACCAGTGAAGGCGATCATGGATGACACAACAATCCATTCATCTAAAGTAGATTCAACTCACAAGATCTCAAGTTTGATAGACGATCTAATATGGTGGTGTAGAATGAAATTGAAACCAAACAAGTCCAGAAGTCTTTCTCTTAGGAAAGGAAAATTGAATAAAAACATGAATTTTGCAGTAGGTGGTCAAAGAATCCCTACTGTATCAGAAAAAGCAGTGAAAAGTTTAGGTGGGTGGTACGATCAATCGTTAAAAGATACCAACCAAGTAAAAGAAACATCCAGATCATTGCAAGAAGATCTCCATAAGATAGATCTTTGTCCTCTAAAAGGAAAATACAAGGTATGATGCTTAGAACATGTACTCATTCCAATGCTACTATGGCCCCTACTTGTATCCGAATTTGGAATGAGTAAAACTGAGTCCATGGAAAGAAAAGTAAACCAATATATCCGAAAATGGTTGGGTTTGCCTCCAGGTTTGTCTGATATTGCATTGTACTGCAGACAAGCGAAGTTAAAGTTACCGCTTAAATCGATTGTGGAGGAGTATAAATCCGGAAAAATTAGACTTCAAATGATGTTGGATGACTCCAAGGATACAGCAATAACAGTATTAAATCCTACATTAAAAACAGGAAGAAAGTGGAAGGTCCGAGAGACAATAACAAGTGCTAAAGACAATCTAGCTTTCAAAGAAGTCATCGGATATACTCAAGCAGGAAAACAAGGGTTAGGACTAAATGAAAGGCAATGGTGGTCAGAAACGTCTGGCAAAGATCGCAGAGACATGGTCATCCAAAATATAAGGAACGAAGAAGATAATAAAAGACTCGTAAAAGGAGTTCAACAACCCCAACAAGGCCAATGGACAAACTGGGAGGAGGCTCTGCAGAAATCTGTTACTTGGAAGGACATTTGGCAGATGGTCCCACTCAGGTTGAGTTTTTTAATACGTTCCACATATGACCTGCTACCATCTAAGAACAATCTTGTTAAGTGGAAGAAAGGGAGTGATCCAACTTGTCCCCTGTGCAAGGAAAATCCACAAATATTAGAACATGTTCTTAGTTCCTCTAAAACAGCCCTTGGCATTGGAAGATATACATGGAGGCATAATAGTGTTTTGGATGAGTCGGTCAGAATTATAAAGAAATATATGAAGGCTGAGTCATCTAATTCAACCCAGAAATTTGTTGCAGAGGGCAAAAGGTATGGCGGTTCTAAGCAAACAAGCAAATATCAAGCTATACCCGGAAAAAAATCTTCTTAGTTCTGGTGGCATTTGGGATGTATCTGCAGACCTTCCTGGTTGGCGTAATAATTACCCCAAAATAATATCAAGTAAAGGTCTGCGACCAGATATTGTTCTTCTATCAAGGGTGAATTACAAAATCATCCTGGTTGAATTAACAGTACTATATGAAAGCAGGATGGAACAAAGCCACGATTATAAAACTAATAAATACGAAAATCTAAAATCAGAGCTAATAAAGGAGGTGTATAATGTAAGTGTTAGAGCAGTGGAAATTGGAGCAAGGGGTTTCGTTGCAGCCACTATGTACCAATCTCTGGGTCAAATTGAAATCAGTAATAGGACCAAAAGTATGAAACGCCTAATAGAAATCACTGAAAATAATTCTATGTTGATATGGAAGAAAAGAAATATCCCGTGGAGTGTTTCAGCGAACATGACGGTATGACATGATTGATCGTGAGTGCGTAATGAGGTTCACGTTGCATTCTCGGAATGCAAGGTTTGCTGTTTCTCGTTTTTCGTAAAGTAATTTCGCCGTTAGACATTTGAACAAGTATAACTACACATATATTTTGTTATAATAGGGCCTCACATCAGGGAGGCCGGTGTGCAAGTGAAACCGTTGAGAGGTAGGCCCCGAAACGGTGCACATTCTTTCCTGATGACCCCAATTGAAATATAAAATCAAAAGGACAAAAGTTCAATGAAGTCATATGCCGTAGAGAAGTTCGGTGAAATTGTTATTGGTAAGAGGAGCATTTTATATTCAGCTCGCTTTAGGTGAGTGTCAATTACTTTCCAGTAATTTCCTTCCTCTAGATTTCCGTTTTTGATTATATAGATCATTCGTTCGTTTGCTTGGAGAAAATATTATATCTTTTATCACTAATAAAGTTTTCATTCGAATTCACATTTGTTAATATGGGATTGAACGTGTTAATGTTAAGCTCTGTTTTAATATGCAAGTTAACTTTTGTGTTTGAGAGTAGAAATGAGTACTTTTAAAAACGCGGTTTTAAACTGAATAGTTATACTAGAAATAACTGAAATAATGGGTGTATACTTCATGCCAAAGACTAGTAAATATTGTAATAGTTCTAGAGATGCAAAGAAAAAGAATCTTTCTAAAACAAGATCGCTTAATGTAGGGAGTGTAGGAGTAATTAAGGAGATTTACTGTCACTTAATCTCCAGTAAAAAAAAAAAAACACTGATTAATAAAATAATAAATCAAAAAGGATGTAAGCAGACAAAAAAAAAGCTTTATTCAAAATAATAAATAATATTCTTTCTTCTTTCAATACGATACGATCTTTTAGTCGTAATCTTCTAAGTCGATATACTACAATTTTAGATTCAAACAAATCGACAAAATGTCTTTGTAAAGACTAAAGTGGATGTGCGTTGTGGTGCAGTGGATATCGGCTTGGAACGAGAAATCGGAGAGCAGATTTCGAATTCCAGTTGAATTCCTTGCATTAACTTACGCGCAAATACCCTTGGGAAAGGTATTAATCCATCTCTTCAATCCATATATGGGTTAAATAACAAGACAGTGTGGGTTCTATAGCCTTGGTCGGCAGCCAGTCTACCGCAGAAAGCAATGACAACCTACTGTGGGATAATCGTCTGCTCAGTCAGTCATGTCTCTTTCGAGACATGATCACCCAAGTGTTTATCACGTATGGCACTTAACTGAAAACTAAAGAGGATTATTTCTACCTTATCAAAATGTAGTTATTCCAGATCACCACAGTGAAATTCAAATAAAGCAAAAAATAAAAAGAAAGATCATGACCTAAAAACAAGAAACTGTAAAAAATATGTCACACGATAACTAGGCGTATATTAAGGTGGATTTGTAAAATATGTATTTTATTATAATAGGTTAAGAATAGAAAAATAGTTTTAAAACATGTGTTTCGTTTAACAAAAGTGAAAAAAGAGGATAAAAACAAATAAATAAACGCTTCTTCTTTATAAGAAAAATTGTGAAACAGAAAAGGTTATCAGATTACTGTTAAATCCTACCAGGATTCCAATAAAATATTTGACTAAGTGATTTGATGTGATAAAATATAAACTTTTAGGAAATAGATTTTTTAGTCTTTATTGTATCTTGACCACACATTAAGAAAATAAAGAAAAGATAATAGAATTTTCCCTTTCTCCAGGCAATAAAAAAAACGCCTGGTTACGGGTAAAGTGTACGGGCTATAAAAACATCCGGCGGCCTTCACACAAAGCTTTATTAAAATAAAAAGATAAAATAATCCTGGAAAATACGAAGGCTAAGTGCAGACTGGAAGTCTGCGGGAAGTTTACACATCAAAGGAAGTAAAATTTAAGTACCTTGAAATTTAGGACTTACAGTCACCAATGCTTAGCTTTTGTTTTAAGCCGATCGTCTAGTGGACTTCCGATTATTTCAATATAAATACAAGTGATTATTCCGAGCCGAACAGTTTCAGTTGAGTTAGTTCAGCCGGGCGTATGCTTTAAGTAGGGAAACTCCGTTCGTCTGAGTCGGTTGATTCGGCATTTGATCTCCATTAATTAGAGTTAGAGCTGTGTGTCACATCGCCTGCCCCAACTGCAAGACTAACTCTAAACGAAATAAAGCATCGATTTAACTCATCCAAGTTGTGGAAGTTCGTTCCTTATAGTTTATCTTGTACCCCCAGCTTGAGACTCCGATTTTTTTAACAAACCCCCGGCAACATCACAGCGTGGGGGACGGCCGCTGGGAAAACTGTTCGGACCTCTACTGGGGTTTTACATATATAGGTAACCTTCATATCAACAGAAACTGGCACACTACAGATTTTATCGGCTCAATATTCAATAGTAAATTAATTAAAGATCAAGAGACCATACAGAAAGCAGTGTTAGCAGAGATAACTTAACTCTAACACTGAAGTCTGTAGGATACCTAAAAATTCGATGTTTCAGGTCACTTATTTCTTATTTGCAAATACTGGACACCACAATATACAACATAAAATTGGAATAATATAAATAATAATACATTTCAACTGAGAACAAACAAGGAATCTAGTGTTAGTGCAAATATATAAGTTAGATTAATTCTCTTTGTGTTATATTTATAATATTAAGCCGCTCACACAGGAAAGATAGTGGTAAGGTCTCATAGACTCTGCTATAAAGTGACTTGTGCACTATACAGTGTTAATTGATTTGTTTTAACGGCTCACAGTTGTTTGTCCGTTTTTTAAATCTAATAGATTCGTTTGTAAAGCAACTTTGATATGGCAAAAAGAATTGGGTTTGAGACACAAGTGCGATTTTGTAGCTTTCTGATTTAAATTTTAAACAGTTCGGGACTAAGTCAGATGACATCGACAAAGAGCCTATCTTACTGGCGCGAAAGAAATCTCAGCGTGCGTTTTTATGTTTTTGCACATTATAAATTAGGAGAGGAATGTTTTGGTGTCTTTATCACCATTGCATTGGAACCAACATATGCAACTGACACTTAAGATATTTCTGGGCGAGTTTGGTTTTACAGCAACTTGTACTGTTGGTCAAAACTATTCATAGAAAAACCTATTCTACGTTCAATTTCTTTATCTCTTGTGTTAAATTAATTAAATCTTAACCGTTAGCATATCTATTTGAAAGTATTTAGAATCTATTAATTGCATATCCTGAACTTATTTGATTGTGAGTGATACCATTGCTTTCATTCCAATTTCAGATCATAGTTTCTGTTTCGGAAAGGTTTGAGTCCTACTTCTTGGAACGCTTGGTAAATGATTGTCATTTTGTTTACGATTATTCTTATTTCAAGTATGAATATGTCATCACCATAGCCAACCTCATAATTAGTACATGGCCTAGGGAAAAAAACATGAATACAGTTTTCTAGTGTATTCGTTTGGGATGTGGTATAGAATCCTCATTTATAACAAGAGAGAGAGAGAGAGAGAGAGAGAGAGCGAGCGAGAGAGAGAGAGAGAGAGTCGGCTGCAACGAGATTAATTTTCACGGCCGTTCCCTGTCACTGTATAATCTAAAATGTTTCTAGTAGCCGGCTAATGCAGCCACCATCAAACCTCGGTCTATTCGTCGCTTTTTCATCCTCCTCAATTCTCGGAGCGGGTTTGACTATCATGACTGCTATGGGCCACTGGCCACCACTGGCTGCAACAACTGCTACTACTATCTTATCTCAGGAATATTCAATTGTTTTTTAAAACTAGACATAAAATCCTGTATTGTTTAAAGACTAATTTTATTAAGATTTCCAAATAATTCATTAAGTTGCTCATTGTCCTAGTTCTACTACTACTTTGTTTAACCATCTTTGATTTTTATTCTTTCTAATCTCGCTTCCTAATCAATTTCTTACGCTTGTTAATTAACCATTATTCTAATTTCACCAACCGTCTCTCTCTCTTTCACTCTCTTTCTGTCACATCTATTCCCTAAACTTTTTGTGAATTACTAGTAATTGACAGATAAGTCCCCACCGATACATAGCGATCGAGAGGGACAAGAAAGAAGAAAGGAAAGGGATAAAGAAGAAAGGAGAAAGAAGGAAGAAAAACAACAAAATAAACAAAAAAATAACAAGAAATTACATCAATCATGGCTCTCTTTAGATAACTACATATTAGTTCACATATTGGGCTCATCCGTGCCTTTACTGGAAATATACCACATTCGCATGATCACTGTTGAGTTTCTTTATCCTGCACAATTAACTTATTCTTGCGGTTTAGCTCACACTGCCCCACTCAATCGTAACCTTATAGTGACTTCACCTAGTTGTTTTAACAGCCTTATGTCATCCCCGAAGTTCAATCAGAGGTATTTTAACCCCTTCCTTCCAATTAGTTGGTTCCTCTCCACTCACTATATGGACAGAATTGGGTTCAATAATTATCTCAGATGGTCTAATCTTACGTCTACTAATTTCTTCTCCAATCCCCGTAAATCAAGAGGTTAAACCTAGGTTTCCCCTCATGTTTATTTTCAGTTCCTACCTCTTCCGGTTTAACCAAATTTGTTTTCCTGAACGTATTTTCTTGTCCTTCTGATTCAGTTTCCTCCTAATCTCGGCCAATTGACATGTACTCGCTTCACTCTCTGATCCCAAATTATTTCAGAGACAGGTCCAGTTGTTCTAATATTCTAAAAAAGAGAATCCAACTTCGATCCAGTGAACCCTCTTTCAGGTGTACCTTATAATACACGCGGTCACATACCTGGAAATTAATGCCCCCTATTCTTATTTATAATTCTCATTTCGTCTCTTCTGCGCACACTTAATTATCTTCCGTGCTTGTGTGAATATCTTATGCTGCTGTTCCATGTTTAACTTATGGTGATCTTCTCCCATATACTTCCTCCTAGGCTTCAACAAAACGAAACACACATTTTAAAACTATTTTACCTCGCTGATAAATATCAGATATTAATGGGAGAACTTGGTAGTCTCTTTTAATGAGAATCACACTGCTGTAACTGCTTTGGTCAAATACGTATCTCAGTTCTCCGTATCACTTGACGCTAGCTTTGCTAGCACATCAACTAGAGTTTTGTGAAATCTCTCTACCTTAGCATTACTCTGAGTGTTGTTCGCTGAAGTGGAAATATGTTTAATATTCAATTCTGAACCTGATTTACATTTTCCTGCCTATTGTTAAAACCAGCACTTCAAGGGTTCCATACCTCGGAAATATCTGCTGGAGTATTATATCTGACATGGTCTGGGCCCCACTTATGCTGTACTTTGTACGAAACTCATTATGTATATATTATTTTGTGAGGTCTCTCCACTGAGTCTCGAAATATTTATGCTCAGCTGCTGTAAGGTATAACTTGTAATATCTGTCTCCATTACTAGGAATGCCCTAGTTTCTCTACTTTGAGATTGACACGTCATGCATTTCTTCACAAACACTGCCCCACTCAAATAATAATAACATTTCTGCACTTCGTTGAGAATGGAAACATCTTCCTCTTCTATCAGTGGCCATTTCTAGCTGATCTCAGATAATCTCTGGTACAAGAAATATACCGGTACTTCTTTCAGTATTCCCGGCAGAAATCCATCTTAATCAGGACAAGGTTGGGTAATGCGCCAATACATTTGTCACTGGCATCTGTATATTAAGTTCGGGTAAGTGAACTGCAGCCAGCTGACTTTTGAAAGTGTCAAAGGCCCTTTGACAGTCTTCCGTTCATTAAACCTAGCATGTTTCTTTGTTAGTGCTATCAGGGGACATGCCAATCTGCTAAAGGGAGATATAACGCGCCAGTAATATCTGATGGCCCCGAAAAAGCACCGGATTTTCGTTGAACTGAGATATGTCCATTATAATCTCTACCTTATCTAAGCCAGGCTTCATACCTTTTTTTTCATTTATGATAAACCTTAGATATTTGTTCTCATCTTTCTCGAACTGACACTGCAAGTGTATAAAATGATTTTCAGGTATTTTAAAAAACACCATTATATCATCCAGGTGAGCCATTGGGGAATCTTCCATAATACTCAACAATACTCAACAATATATCTGGAGGAATACCCCAGGGATGTTGAACAACATAAATGGCATAACACGGAAATGAAAAAGTCCAACATGACAGGCAATCTTTTCTAGTCATTCCTATCAAGGTCTACCTGCCAATACCCCGACCTTAAATCCAATGAAAAGAAACAGGTAGTTTTTAACCGAGACGGTTAGAATATCGTTGATCACAGGGAAAATTAATGTTAGAGGTAACAGAATTTATATGAAAAATCGGTGCCCACCATGTTTGTTTCAACCACTAGTATGGAAAATTTTTAGGGAGACCTTGAGTGTTCTGTTAACTCAGAATCCAAAATCTCGTTTACCGGTTGCTCTACTAACATTCTTTTATAGACTACTTCAGGCTGATAGGTGGAAGGTCAGCGGTGTCTGTTTGTATCGCTAAAGTCGTTTATCCCGGTTCTTTGTTGGTATTAGTAACTACATCTCGATTAGCACTGAGTAACTGACTCATTCTCTTTCTAAACTGGTTCGGCACTATTATATCCTCGTCGCTTATCCTGTTTTCATCACGTTTACACCTTCGATTACTGTTATCCATCATACGTATTTGTTCTATATTCCCCACAGGGCATGTATAGCCCAACTCCTCCCCTTGCTTTATTTTTTATAGTTCTGTTAGCGGTGTTAGCACACAGCATGGGTACTGTCATTACCCTTTTTTACTGAATCGCACAAAGTAATCTCTTCTGCATTATCTTCCACCACTTTACCCAGAGGTTATGTGATACAATCTCCATCAGCCTTTATTCTACCCTAACAGGTCATAGCAGTCCTAGTGGGTAGCGTTACATCTCTCTGGTCTATTACAAGCAACTTCTTCTCAGCCCCATCTCCCAGTAGCACTTCTGCTCCATTTATTACCACTGTTGCTGGGTCGAAACGGATTTAGGCCATATTTTCTTTGAGACAATCACCCCGCAAAACCAGTTCATCACACAGCTCCTGTGCCACATAAATTGTAAGCCTACCTTTAGTCCTAGCTAACTGAAAGTGCAACTTCCCCTTAAAACATATCTGCTGTAATACCTTGGAGTTTATCAACGAGACTGATACTTCAGTATCTACGAGAGCCTTCACTCGTCTATTCACTAACAAAACATTGCAGGTGAAATCAGGCCAATCTTTTTACAGTTGGAATAAGTGATCTCTCTTCCCATTTCCTTCCTATTCTCTCTCTTCTTGTTACTCTGGAACTCGGAGCTGACAACCGAGATTCCTTACTTCTTACCTCAGTTTGGGTCTCTCATGGGTGGAGTATATGCTAGACACCTACTTTTGCTCGATCCTTTTCAGGAACCATCTACTCCCTTTTGGCGAGGTCAGACCCGCCGGATATGAACCAAACCTTTAAGCGCACAACTTATCCAGTTGGCAGAAAAATGTCCATTCTTTCCACTTGTTCAACACTTCAGAGACCTTATTTCTACTGGCGCTATGCTGCCTCTTATTTCTTCACGGATGACCCAACAATGTTTCTCTGTTCCTTAGACCTCTTTTTGCAGAGTACTAGGTAATATACTGCTCTGATCCCCTAATCTCAGGTCCCCCTATCTTGGCACCATGAGGCCCTATGCCCGTACTGCATACAATTTTAAATGCTTGCACCAAAGGACCTGGGATCTCCGACCCAATTGACCGGACAGGAATTTGAAAATAATTTCCAAATTAATGTTTGTCACCGGAAAAAACTGAGTTCTGTAATATTAAGTTTTCCATTGAAAATTCTCGTAACGAATTAATTACTCGCAAACTATATCAAAACAAGATTTAATAAGATTCCGAATGTGTTAGAAGGGATAAAAAATTAAAAAAGAATAAATATAAAATAATTTGATTTTTCCTATTAATAATAATATAAATATTTTGATAGGAAAAGTTCGTTTTTATTAAGTTTAAGGTCATTTTCATTTATATTATGCTGCTTTTTTAACGATTTAATGGAGGTACCTAAATAGCTAGTTGAAATCTTAAATGACACAAGTACATTATTAAAATTATCAAACGTTTTATGCAAGTATAAACTTAAATTTTGAAAATTAAACTTTCAGAAAATGGAGTTAATAAAGTTTACAAGAGAGGAAATCTGCTGCCATCAGAAAATTAACTGAGATAAGTGAAACATAAAATTCATTATTGTGAATTCAATTTCCCTTTTTAATCAGTTGTTATTTAGTAGGAGGGTGTCTTCATTGACTATAAGATATTATATTCAATAGATATACACATAAGTGAGAGAGAGAGAGAGACAGACAGACAGACAGACAGAGACAGAGACAGAGACAGAGACAGAGAAAAAGCGGCGGGGAATGGTCTGCAAGCCGAATACCCTATACCGGAACCAGGTCCCTACAACTTCAAAGGAAAAATAAACCTAGCCGTTGCTGCCAGAACGACTACAAACAATTACCTAGGGCTAACTGAAATCTTAAATGACCAAGTACATTTAAAACTATGAAAAGCATTATATTAGAAAAAAATAATTTTTAAAAGTAAACGTTCAAGAAAAATAGAATCAAACAACTTTCAGGAAATTAGAATCAATCATGCTTTCCAACTACAAAATTAGCAGCCATCAGAATATTTACTGTATTGAGTGAAACTTAAATTTTATCATGGAGAATTTAATTTAACTTTATAATCTGTTCTTATTAACTCAGTCGAGTAGCTTTCTTTACAATGAGATATTATGTCTAAAAGATATAAACATAAGAGAGAGAGAGAGACAAATAGAGAGTGAAAGAGAGAAAGCCAGAGAAAGAGGAGGGTAGTGAGAAAGTAATGGTAGAGGTAGGCAACAAGCCAAAATGTCTACGCTATACCGGAATCAGTTCTCTACAATGATCTATAGCTAACTGATATCTTAACTGACACAAATAACTTTTAAAATTATCAAACGCTTTATGTAAGTAAAAATTTAAATTTTGAAAAGTAAACGTTCAGAAAATAGAATCAATCAGTCAGAGACGAAATGTGCAGCCATCGAGTTAAGTAAAACTTAAAATTCATCATGATGAATTGCATCGCACGTTTTAATCAGATGACATTAAGCTTACCAGAGACAAAATCTTTTGCCATTAGGATATTTACCGACTTTTGTGAAACTTAGAATTCATCATGGTGAATTCCATTTCACTTGGTAATCAGTTGTTTTAATTCAGTCGACTAGTAGCTTTTTCCCTATAAGATACTATATCCAATAATGTTGGATAACGCAAGGGAGAAAGAGAGAGAGAGGGTTATAGAGAAAAAATATGATGGTGGTAGACAACAAGCTAAAATTTCTACCTATATTGAAATCAGGTTTCTATAACTTCATGGAAAAAACAAAATCAGACTTTGCTGCCACACGGACTACAAGCAATTATCTATAGCTAATTAAAATCTTTTCTGACCCAAGTATATTTTGAAATTATTCTACGCTTTATGCAAAAAAGAAAATTAAAATTTTAAAATTTTACCGGAAAAAAAATTCGGAAAAAAAAGAGTCAATTAACCTAACTAGAAACGAAATCTTCTGCCCTCAGAATATTAGCTGAGTTGAGTAAAAGTAAAAATTCAACATATATTCACATAAGAGAGAGAGAGAGAGAGAGAGAGAGAGAGAGAGAGAGAGAGAGAGAAAGAAAGGGAGTGGTTAAGTGTGTTTACCAAGTTGAAAATTCTTCCCTATACCAGAATCCGGTCTTTATAATTTCAAAGAAAAAAAAATCAACCTTTGACGCCAGATCGTTTGCAAACAATTGTGTAGAGCTAATTTAAATATTAACTAACACAAGCGTATTTTAAATTATCAAACGCTTTAAGCAAGAAAAAAATTAAATTTTGAAAATTAAAAGATCAGAAATGATCAGAAACATAGAATCAATCTTACTTACCTGAGACTGAATCTGATGCCATCAGATATTAACCCAGTTGAGTGAAACTTAAAATTCATCAGCGTGAATTCTATTTTACTTTTTAATCAGTTGTTATTAATTCAGTTGGCGAGTAGAATCATTGAACATAAGATAGTATATCCAATAAATATACGCATATCAGAGAGAAAGAAAGAGAAAGAGAGAGAAAGAGAGAAAGAAAGAGTGTGGGGGTGAGCAACATGCCGAAAACTCTACCTTGTACCGGATTCAGCTTCTTAGATCTTCAAAGTAAAAGTAAAATCAACCTTTGCTGCAGTAACGACAACAAGCAATTACCTAGAGCTAACTTAAACCATAACTGGCACAAGTATCTTAAGTGTATATCCTAATGAAGAAAGACTATGTAAAAAAACACAAATAGCATTCTTCTCTAGAACCACAGTTATATTGCTACAAGACTTCACTTCATCTCTAATTCATAGTTAACTTTTCGAATTTCTCTCTCGTTTTGACTTCTATACACCCTGTTTTCTAACATTTTATAATTAGTCATTTCTCACTTTCCTTTTCTTTATTACGTTGTTTAAGATGGTTCTCCTTTTATTCTTGTATGTCTTTCTATCCCTAATACTACATCAACGACAAGTACAAATACTATGATCGTCATCATATATCTCGCTTGTCGTATCAGCTAAAGATCTATTTGCTTTTGAGTATTTCCATATCTTCTACATTATACGAACTCTAGATTCTGCCACTACCTTTATTATTATAGAGGTCCTTATCCTTTTCCTTGATCGCATTTGAGTATCCACAACAGGATATTCTGTCTTCAGAGTATTTGATTCATCTTCCGAGTAGGGGATTTTGCATCTTAATTTCCTTTCAAGTTATTCCGAAATACCGAAAGCAGGTTTCTATATCTTCAAAAAAAAAAGCGAAATCAAACTTTGCTGCCACAAGGACTACAAGCAATTATTTATGTCTAACTGAAATCTTCACTGATCCGAGTATATTTTAAAATTGTCGAAAGCTTTTTGCAAGAAATTTTTTTTTAAAATTATACTTTCGGAAAAATAGAGTCAGTTATCCTAACTAGAAACGAAAGCTGTTGCCTTCAGAATATTAACCGAGTTGAGTGAAACTGAAAATTCAACATATATACACATGAGAGAGAGAGAGAGAGAGAGAGAGAGAGAGAGAGAGAGAGTTACTATAGGGGTCATTATCGTTTTCCATTAATCGCTTTTGATTATCCACAACATGATATTCTGTCCACAGAATATTTGATTCATTTTCCGAGTCGTTGATTTGTCATCTTAATGTCCTTTCAAGTTCTTCGATTCCTTCCTTCGGTGAGTCACCTTTTGATTTCTTAGAGAGTTGCCTATCGTCATTGTCTATTGTTACTATTAATCCCAATACTTGATGACCTAATGTTAACTGCTAAGCCCGCTAGTTGGTCTTGTGAGATAGCGGACCGGTCTTTTAACGCTTTACATATTACGACAACCATCTCTTGTCTAATTCATCTCACGTATGACGATTTCTATAAAAAACTAAGCCTAATATTTTGACTTTTACGTTCCCGGTGGAAGTGTTAGAGCTTTCTATCTGCCGTTTCCTCGCTTTTTTCAAATTATTCTGAAATGGAGTAGAATGTGTTCTCGTAAAATATATATTGTGGCGTTTATACATAAATTATACATAATACTGGTAGCACGTTTTGAGGATGATATTTATGAGCAGAACGCACCCTATTCTAAATCACTTCGTGCAGTTAACTTGTTATTGTTAAATCAGCAAAAGCATCTAGTTTATAAAAAATTCCTAAAATTTCCATTGTCACATGCATTGTTGTATGCTACTCTTTATCTTAGCGTCGACAGAATGGCTTAGTTACGAGGTGTATATGAAAATTTCTAACGTCTCTGTCTTAAAATTATTTCCATTTTCTGCACTCTTATTTCTCGTTGTCACTATTATTTGCTATGTCCCATACAGCGCGCCTCTAAATCCAATCGAGGAACCATGGCGCATAATGAAATCTGCATTGATGGCATAAACATTTCAAACAATGATGATGTAGGGAGATAATAGAGGTGTTCGCTTATAGGGAACAACAGTTGTCTTCCCTTTTGAGGAACTCTTTTTTATGTGAAACCATTCCCTTCCTTGCCTTATTGGGTATAGCCACGAGAAGAATTGCTGGCCTAACGGTATGTCATTTTATTGTTTTTCTTGCTAAAACATTCTCGTCCATATGGACAACATGGACAATCATCTTGTTTAGGGTTGTACGTAAATAGTCCGAATGTATTATACTTGTTTTGTCATATTACAGGCCTATACGTTAAGCTATGTAACATGTCCTTCTTTTTATTGTACGTGCGACGGCAGCGAATTATATATACACTAATGTTTATATTAGTATCGCGTAACTAGAAATATCGCCGGTTCGAAATCAATACTAAGATTGGCTTTACTACCAGACACAAATTACACTACTTTAAAGAAGAGATATCTTCAGTTACTTTATTAGTGTGCAAGAAAACGTACAATTATGTGCATAAACATTGTGTCTCACCCTTGATTTGGATCGACAAATGCGGACCAATATGGGAACTAGTTCATCAAGATTTTGGTGTTTGATTATATAGATAATTTGTTCGTTTGCTTGGAAAATAATATTATATATGGGCAACATGAGCATTCATCTTGCTTTGGGACGTACGTAATTAGTCTGAATGTATTATATTTGTTTTATATTCAAAGCCCATTCGTTATTGCTATGTAACTTGTCATTCTTTTTACTGCGCGTGCTACGGCAGCGTATTATATATACACTAATGTTTATATTAGTATCGCGTAACTGGAAATATCGTGGGTACGCAACCAAGACACATATGTGGTGACTCTAACGTGTCAGTATATTTTTGGAATATGCAATATAACTGTTAACTTCGTGTGTCAGAAAATTTTTTTCTGTTTCGACATAAATCATTTACGATAAAGGAATGATGACCGTATAACATAGCAACATGATGTCCTTCATTTATTCCTTCTCTCTACATGAAGATTAATTGGGTGATATCAAGCCCTCGCAAATTTTACATCATTTGCAATATTTAGAGTGAGAAAGTAATAAGAATGACATTATACGTTATATTTTTCTCCAGTGTTTTCAACGGATGCATTTTCACCCACCGTTTGCTATCACGCAGATGAAAATGCATCCGTTGAAAAGCTGGTTGAAATAGCTGATACTGTGGCATACTTAACTTCGGGATGCACTGCTCTTGTTTTCGCCGTAAAGACGCAAGAACCAGATCGGCTGGCTAGACTCTTAGAGAGACAGCGAAGATTAGAGGCAAGGATGGAAGACTTAGAGAGACGGTTACAGAAGGTTAGCTTGCCCCGCTACCAAAGTAGAGGTTGTGCAAGAGCTGTTAACAAGTACCAAATGTCTTTCTTAGACAGGAAATTTAGAGATAGGGCTAATTACTGTAAACATCCCTGTTAGTTCAATTCACAGCAGGGAAAAGCGGTGTGCGCCGGTGTGAGTGAGTTTTACTATTTGTTTCAGGTTGCACAACAGGTATACGTTTTCTCGTAGACAGTGGTGCGAAAATATCTTAATTCCTGCAGACAAGTTAAAAAGCTCTCAAAAACCTACCCTACAGGCTGTAAATAAGTTGCTCATCCAAACTTATGGTCAGAAGTACCTTATATTGAATTTGGGTTTAAGACGAGTTTTCACACATTTCTTTGACCTTGCGAATGTAGAGAGGGCCATATTGGGTGCAGATTTCCTACACAAATTTGAACTTTTCGTTGATGTTCACAGACGTCTGACAGACCCTAAGACAAATATTCGATCGCCTGGAGCTATAACAATATTTTGGAGTGGATCGAAAATGATTAATTTTATTTATTAATTAATTATTAACTATAACTGAAAATATTCTAGTTGCTATTGTAGGTAAAGGGGAGAACGCACTAAAAGACATTTATCTTTATTCTTCGAATAGGAGCGAAGAAAAACAAAAATAAAAACGAAAGATATCAGATGGTATTTCTCGGTTGTTATTTTAAACATGAGATAGAGAGAGAAGAAAAAGAAAAAAAAAGACTTAAGTTGGTTTCCACGCCACGAAAAAATAGATTTCGATTTCGGACCACCCAGGAAAGCTAGCAATTGTCATTCAAAACATAAGGGGACAGACAAATTTAATTGTTATTTTTTGGGGTATCGGAAAAGGAGATTTAATTTTGTATCCGATTGTCTCGCTAGCATGAATTGTGAAAAGAATTAAGATAACACTGGTCCCGAATGGTGAAAAGAATTAAGATAACACTGGTCCCAAAGCAATTTAGAGAAAGAGATATTTTCACTGATACCAGAGTTGAATATATAGGAGACTCAGAAAAGGATATTAAAAATAAATCAAAGGTGCGGAGAAATTATTATCTGGGTAGCAATGTCAACAGAATCGTGTCAGCTTGTTTTGGGCGAAGTCAGTTCCAAAAGGTTAATACCTATTGTTTTAAGAATAAAACAATCCCCGAAATTGTTTCGTGAGAAAGAAAATTTTGAGAGAGAAAACGGTTAAGTCCAGCCCAAAAAAGGGGTATGGGAAGATGACGTCATAAAATCGAGGGAAATCCCATTGGTCCTGTAAACAAGCCCCGAAAGGTGGAGACGACTAACAATTGACGTCATGGAAAGAAGACTAATCCCATTGGGCAAACCACAGGCAACAAGGAGTAGCAGCTAACCTCGGTATTCTTTTGGTCGCCGAGATGGGGGTTTAGACACCCAGCGACCGTCGACCCCACACCATGGCATGGGCATAAATACAGAGTTCTGAGGGACCAAAATCAGAATGTTCCGGAGCGCAGTCTAGTTGAGTTTGAGTTCCTGTTGAAGTTCAATTTCAGTTCCAAACACAGAGGCATGATGCCGGCTAACCAGAGCTAAAGACAGAAGTAACTTTACAGACAAAGTTGCAGTTGAAGTCGGGGTTTGAAGTCGAAGTCGGAGTGGCAGAGATCGACAGAAGTGGCCTGTTACGGGGCAACCAGATATAAAGACAAAAGAGAATTTGCAAACAAAGTTTTTGAGTTGAAGTTAGAGTCGGAGCACAGTCCAGTCGGAGTGAAGTTGCAGAGATCGACAGTAGTTGCAGCTCGAGTGTCAGAGAGTTTGATTTCCCGGTCCAGAGACGTAATGACCAAAGACAGATCCCATTTGAAGAAGTAAAGAGACAGAGAGATGATTGCTATGCCATTGGGTGCCGACCGTAGTGAAGCCTGTCGCCAAATAACCAACCAGAGTTAAGAGACAGACAAGAAAATAATTTGCAGACAAGTTTAAAATTGCTAAATGAAGAGAGTAGCCCAGCACTTCGGCAATTTCCGTAACATTCCGGAAAGCAAGCAAGAAGTTGACTTGACTTATAACGAACTTAGAACTCTGTTTGGAGCAGCAAGCTGTGGCCAGCCAGATTTCTCGTTATTACTTCGGAGAATAATTCGATTTACTTAAGAAACTTCCGTTCCGTTACCAGTTTGATAGAAGCAAGTATTGGGATTTATTCAAAAGACTAGTGTGTATAATTCTATATAAAGACATTATTTCACAACAATTCAGACGTCGGTCCACTTATTTTTTATTTTTTTTTTTCTTTCTTTTATTACTTAATTGTGTGCACGCTTCCCGGTTTGGTTTAGTTCTGCAGAGAGACAGCTAGTGGAGAACACCGTGACAGAGTCAATCTACGACCAGCTATCTGGATCGAAACCGAAACTCTGCCACTAAACCTGACTGTTATTCCTTCCGAATATACTCGATGTAACGGCCATCATTCAGGGTAAATCTATATTTACTAAATAAGACCTTATCAGAGCCAACCATCAGATTCCGGTAGGAGCCGAAAACATTTCAAAAACAGCCATAACAACACCGTTTGGGTTGTTTGAGTTTCTAAGTAACGCAGCACAATCTTTTCAAAGATTTATCGACCATGTATTGCACGGTTTTCCTTTTGTCTGTGCCGACGTGGATGATGTCCTTGTAGCCAGTTCTTCCATGGAAGAACATATTAAACATGTGGAGCTTGTTTTCGAACATTTTGAGAAATTGGGGGTGGTTATCAATCCAGTAAAGTGTGAGTTTAGAAAATCTGAAGTAATTTCAATGCACACCCAAGTCATCTTTAAGGGCTTCAACGAATCAGGCAAATTGGCTGGAGCAGATACCACTGCTTCTGGGACTCCGCACTGCAGCTAAAGACGATCTAAAAGGCACATCTGCTGAGATAGTGTATGGCACTACACTCAGATTCTAGAACAGTTTTTTCTGCATCCCTCAGAAAAGGTTTTAAGCATGATCTCGTTCGTTGATCGGCTTACCGCAAGAATGGTAAACTTAGCATATGCACTGGTTCAAAAACCAATATATGTACCTAAACTTCTGCAGACGTGCACACGTTTTTTGTGCGGGAGGTAGCTAAGTCATCCTACAGAGGACATTTCAAAGTCCTGGAGAGATACACGAAATATTTTATTGTGATCGTTAACAATGCAAGATAAAACTGTTCTATGGACAGATTGAATCCAGCCTTTTTAGACACGACCTGGTTTGGTATAAACACTTCAGTGACCCTCCATAACCATCAGTACCTGAGGTAGTAAAAGAGACTGTGACCAGATATGGTCGACGTGTTAGACGGCCCAAATGTTTATTGAAATAGAAATGTTTCCTGGTTTGGGCAACAGTAACATTGTTGAAATACATTCTCACCTACTAAAGAGACACTTCCTCTTTTCTGTAAAAGCAAGAGTATGTTTTCTTTCATGTTTTACTTTGATATACATGTGTAGTTTTAGTTTTATTTCATTTTAGTTGTACTTCTAGTGCAGATTAATGAACCTGTCTAAGAAGTACGTACTTGTAAGGAGACAGTGGTTGCCATCCCTTATGGGGAACAACAGTTGTCTTCTCTTTTGAGGAACTCTTTTTTTTATCTGAAACCATTCCCTTCCTTGCCTTATTGGGTATAGTCACGAGGAGTATTGCTGGCCTAACTTTATGTCATTTCTTTGCTATTCTTGCTAACACATTCTCGTCCATATGGACAACATGGACAATCATCTTGTTTAAGGTTGTACGTAAATAGTGCGAATGTATTATACTTGTTTTGTCATATTACAGGCCTATACGTTAAGCTATGTAACATGTCCTTCTTTTTATTGTACGTGCGACGGCAGCGAATTATATATACACTAATGTTTATATTAGTATCGCGTAACTAGAAATATCGCCGGTTTGAAATCAATACTAAGAATGGCTTTACGACCAGACACAAATTACACTACTTTAAAGAAGAGATATCTTCAGTTACTTTATTAGTGTGCAAGAAAACGTACAATTATGTACATAGACATTGTGTCTCACCCTTGATTTGGATCGACAAATGCGGACCAATATGGGAACTAGTTCATCAAGATTTTGGTGTTTGATTATATAGATAATTTGTTCGTTTGCTTGAAAAATAATATTATAACTTTTATTACAAATAAAGTTTTTATTCGAATCCACCACTTGTTAATATGGGATTGAAAGATTTAATACTGAGCTTTGCTTTAATATGCAAGTTAACTTTCTTGTTTGAGAGTAGAAATGAGTAGTTTTAAAAACGCGGTTTTATACTGAATAGTTATACTAGTAATAACTGAAATAATGAATGTATACTTCATGCCAAAGACTAGTAAAGATTCTAATAGTTCTATAGATGCAAAGAAAATAATCTTTCTTAAATTAAATCACATAATGTAGGGAGTGTTGGAGTATTTAAGAAGAGTTATTGTCACTTAATCTCCAGTGAAATCCTATAATTAGAACAAGAGTACATAAGCAAATAATAAATCAAAAAGGATGAATATGGACAAAAGCTTTATTCAAAATAATAAATAATTTTCTTTCTTTTTTAAATACGATACGATCTTGTAGGCTTAATCTTAAAGTCTACAGACGTGGAACTTTAGATTCAAACAAACCGATAAAATGTCTCTGTAGAAACTAAAGAGGATTATTTCCACCTTATCAACTTTGTAGGTGGTCCATAATACCACAGTGAAATTCAAATAAAGCAAAAATAATAAGAAAGATCATGACCTAAATACAAGAAACTGTAAAATATATAGGTAACCTTCATATCAGCAGAAACTGGCACACTACAGATTTTATCGGCTCAATATTCAAGAGTAAATTAATTAAAGATCAAGAGACCATACAGAAAGCAGTGTTAGCAGAGATAACTTAACTCTAATAACACTGAAGTATGTAAGGTACCAGAAATGTTCAATGTTTTACTTCACTTATTTCTCATATGCATGTACTGGACACCACAATATTTAACATAAAATTGAAATGATAATAAAAATAATAATTATAATAATACATTTGAGCTGAGGACATGAGAGGAATCCAGATTTAGTGAAAATTTATAAGATGGATTCATTCTCTTTGTGCTATATATAGTATTATTCTTCTCACATAAAAAAAATAGTGGCAAGGTCTCAATGACTCTGCTGGAAAGTGACTTGTGGACTATGCAATTTTAATTGATTTGTTTTTAGAGCTCATCAATAGTTTGTTTATTATTTAAATTCAAAATATTATTTTATATTTTTCGTACTTACGTATTTTGCAAGTTAAATCTTTTACAATAACGATGGTTTTTCCAAACCCAATTCATTGAAATTTTCAGAATGTCCTTCAAACCAATTCTGAGCAAACTTAGCCTAATATCACAACAAAATTATTACATAGAAATAACCTATCCCTATCGGAGTTTATGGAAGATAATGAATTGGGATAATTTTTTGCTAAATAGTGCTATGTCAACTGTGTAATGGCATGCTGAGGCAAATCAGCAACTCCAAAGCATATCAACTAAATGCAACTCACGTCATTATGGAATCAATATAATTTTCAGGATATTACCTGGCCTCGGGAGAAAAACACGAATACTGATTTCTATTTGTGAATTCGTTTGGGATGTAGCATAGAATGCTTAAATGATCAATGCTCACCTATAACCACTTACGCCTAATCGATTCTCGTGACTCCGGCCATTAGACCCGGCAGATTTCTAATCAGGTCTAAGTGGCAACAATCCATTCTCCTCACACGTGATTTTGAACTGTAGAGTAGTTTCGTCGGTCCTGAACTGACATATTCTGCTGAGTATGCTGATAACGGAACAAGGCTATATCAGTAGAATATAACATAAAATAATAATTAAATTAATTTAATGAAGTCACTTCAAAACGTTCACGTATTCATATACAGGCAGAATTAAAATTAGGAACACACACAAAGAGAGAGAGAGAGAGAGAGAGAGAGAGGGGGAGGGAGAGAGAATAAGAGGTGACTCGGCCGCAACGAGATAAACTTTCACAACTGTTCCCTATCACTGTATAAACTAACTGGTTTCTGGTAGCAGGCTAATGAAGCCACCATCAAACCTCGCGGTGACCGTCGCTTTTCCATCCTCCTCTATTCTCGGCACTGGGCTGGATATCACGACTGCTTTAGGCCACTGACCACCACTGGCTTCCTCCCGGGCGTTCCCAACTTCTTATACTAATAATGCCTTCACCCTCTTTTTTTCCAACAGAGTTTCCCAGTAAGTTATTAAAATGTCTTCTGCACTCTGTCAACAACAACTAGTATGAATTGTCTCAGGAACATTCATAAATTCTCTCGGACATGCCCCAATCTGATTGTCACTGAATCTAACGATAGCATCTACTTTCGAACACTGATTACTTTCTCCAAAAAATTCCCAGTTTATATAGAAGAGAGGTGGGTGGTTATTTAAGGGACCCCATGCATAATTGTTATAGTCAATAACCGGCATTTCTCTACCACCGTAACTTGTATATTCCTGCTAATTGTAATTCCTCTCTCATTTTCTCCAATGGACACTCTTACACGGACAGACCCAAAACGAGACAGCCTATCGTCATCCAGTGTTGCCGTAATCTGACACCGACGACTCCCTTTACCTCCTGCCAACTCTATCTTGTCTGCCCACATAATTCTGGGTAGCATTTTTGCCAAATGCCGCACGCATCATTAACTTCTCGAGCAATGGTCATTTACTCGTTCGAAAAAAAATAATAAATTTTCTCAAAATTTACTTGAAACTGGAAATAACCTCCCGTATTGTTTAAAGACTAATTTTATGAACATTTCCAATTAATCCATTATGTTGCTTATTGACAAAAATGAACAAAAATGAATACAAAGGTATTACATCAATCGTGGTTCTCTTTGAACAACCACATATCAGTTCATGTGTTGGGCTCATTTGTGCCCTTACAGGGCACAAAACATCTTCAAGTGATCACCTGCTCAGCTTAATTATCCTATTCAATTAACCTATTCTACTACCCCACTCATTCATAAACATAGGTAATTCACCTACCAAAGTAGGTTTACTCTCAGCCCTCTATCATACTCGAAGTTAAGCCATTTCAACCTCTCCCTTCCAGTTAGTCGGTTCGTCTCCACTCACTATATGGACAGAATTGGGTTCAATAATTCCCTCAGAGTTCTTAGCCTTACGTCTATTAATTTCTTCTCCTAATCCTGCGTAACTCAAGAGGTTAAATTCAGGTTCCTTCTCATATTCATCTTGACTTTCAGTTTCTACCTCCTGCAGTTAAACAAAAGTTGTTTTCCTCAACCTATTTCCTTGACCTCCTGATTAAGTTTTCTCCAAATCATCTATCTCGGCCAGTTGACATGTACACGCTTCACTCTCGGCTATTTGATCCCACATTGTGTAAGAGACAGGCCTGACAGTTTTATAAAGAGGATCAATCTTCATCCAGTTTACCCTTTCTCGGGTATACCGTATAATACACGGGCTCACCCACCTGTAAAATAATGGCCTTTGTTCTTTTTTTATTCTCCCATTTCGTTTATTTCAACGCCCTAATATATGTCCTCCGTGCTTGTGTGAATATCTTATAGTCCTGATTTAGAATTAATTTATAATGATCACCTTCAATATATTTTCTCCTTGGCTTCAACAAAATGTCTATGATTAAGCTAACATCCCTGCCAAATGTCACATAATAAAGGGAGAACTTATTAGTCTCATTTAATGAAAATCACACTGCTGCAACTGCTTATGTCAAATACGTATCCCGTTTCTCCATATCACTTGCTGCTAGTTTGGCTAGCACATCAATTAAGGTTTTGTAAAATCTCTTTACCTTAGCACTACTCTAAGGGTGGTACGGTGAAGTAGAAATATGGTTAATATTCAATTTACTCAGAGTCTCTCTCATAACCTGATTTACATTTTCGTGCCCACTGTCCGTTATCAGCTGTTCAAGACCTCCATACATCGGGAATAATTCTTGAGTTTTTATCTGATATCTGGTTCCTCTTATCCGGTATTCCGTAGGCCTCTGGCCAATTTAGTAACCAATCTATGAAACTCATTATGTATAAATTTCTCCATTGAATTTGGAAATATCCATGCTCAACTTCTGGATAGAAAAACTTCAAATATCTGTCTCCATTACTAGGACAGCCCTAGTTTTTCTTCTCTGATTGACGTTATGCATTTACCCACATGGCTATTACATCCCTATACAGTCTAGGCCAAGGATAATTTTAGTTCGTACGTCTCATAAATTTCCATGTAACCCGCTACTTCATGATAGGCGCAGCCAGCTTAAGGGTTACTTCTTTTCCTTGCCTTTTTCTGAAAGTTAATGTAACAATCCATGATATATTATTTATTTCACCTTATTTCCTGCCTCTACCTATTTTACTATCTTTTTACTTCCTTTTCATAACGTCTTCAGTGATGGTCAGTAAATAGTTTGCTCGAGCCTCAGACGGAGAGTCCCTCTAGGTTGTGAGAGTTTACCTTGTTAACTTGGTAAGCCCTATCATCAACACGCAGATATAAATTAATGAAACACAGATTCTAACTGTTCTGGGATTCTCGACAGTATGTCCAATCAGGTATTATATTTCCCCACTAGATACTCTTTTACAACCGTAAAGTTTCAATGCCCATTGTTGTATTTTCTTATTGGTCAATTCAGCCTTTAATTAATTTTTAAAGGGGTTTACTGTCGGTGTTAATGGTAAGCACAGTCCCACTCATATAATAATCTATTTTTTGCATTTTGCATAAAATGGAAAAGTTTTCCTTCTCTATCACTTGCCATCTCTACTGGGTCTCACATATTCTCTGGGACAAGAAATATACTGGTAGTTCTTTAGGTTTACCCGGCCCATTTCATCTTTATCAGGGTAAGGCTGGGTAAGGACAGCGCTAATAAACTTGTACCTGTCATGTGTATACAAAATCATTGGTTTAGTCATGTCCGGGTAAGTCAAGAGTCAGCTGATTTTTGAGAGCGTCTTTGCAAGTGCTTTCAGAAACATGCCAACTTGCTAAAAGGAAGTATAAAGCGCTGGTATTATCCGATGGCCAAATAAAGCCCCGAATTTCTATTCGGCTCGGGTATGGCCCTTTTAACCTTTACCTTATCTAAGCCAGGCTTCATACCTTGGTTATCTATACTGACCCTTAGTTATTTGTTCTCATCCTTCGTGAACTGACACTTGTGTGATTTTAGTTTCAGCTCGTATTCCCTTAACCTGTTTAACACTCTCTGTAAGTGCTTAAAATGCCCTTAGGCTGCTTTAGAAAACATCATTAGATCATCCATCTTAGTCATTGTGAAATCTTTTATACCACGGCACACTATCATGAATATTCCAGGGGTGTTCAATAACTCAGATGGCATAACCCGGAAATGAAAAAGTCCAACATGACAGTCAAATTTTCCTGGTCATTCGTATCAAGAGCTACCTGCTAATACTTAATTTCAATGTAGAGAAACAGGTAGCTTTTCCAAACAGAGCCAGAATATTGTTAATCCAAGGAAGAGATAATGCTAAAGGTAACAGCATTTACTTATCGAAAATATACGCAAAATCGGTGCCCATCATGCTACTTTCAACCACAATTATGAAAAATCTCCAGTAAGATCTGGAACGTTCTATTACCCTATTATATATCGTTTATCGCTTCCTCTACTAACTTTCTCTTATGTATTAGGGTCCTATATGGTCCTAGCCTTATAGTCACCGGTGTCTATTTTCATCGCTACAGACTTTATCTGTTCCAATTTTTTGTCGATAATAGCAAGTACATCTCGTTCACCCCTGAGTAACGTTCACATCCTATTTCTAAATTGGTTTAATTTTGGCTCCTTCGTTTACTGTTATCCATCACACCTATCTGTTCCATATTTTTCACGCAACTGAAATAGATATTTGAGAGTAATGTTTGTCTTCAACAGATCACATATCGAGAAGCGCCTCTGGGGGCCAAATTCATTTAACTGGCAACTTCATTTGTAATGTTACATTTCAAGCTCCCACATTTTTGGGTGTATGCTATCTTGCTAAAAATTCTGAATTGAATTTAATTCGACTCGTCTGGATTGAAAAGCTTAATCTTTTGAAGTTCCATTCTAAACTGTGTTCAACACATTTAGTCTGACGACTGTTTCGGACGTTAAAAACATGTTAAAACCTATAAATAATTTCAGTGACGATTTTCAAGAGCGACTCATTCTTTGTACTAAAAGTAAAGCAATTGTGAAATTAAAAAGTAAGCTAAAGCAATTTTAGCCCAAAACGACCTCTGCCTTTTGCTGCACGTGATATGATTGAAAAAGAACCACAACGGCTTCAGTAAGAAGGTGTACTAGAGCCTAAAATACCCTCTCAGTAGGTAGCTTCTGTTCTAGTAGTAAATAAGCAAATGGAAATATCCAGATATGTGGCGATTTCTCAATATTTTTAAATAATTTTGGATGCAAATCAGTATCTACAGCCAGTTACAGAGTATCTTTTTACTAAATTAAATGGCAGGAATTTTTTTGCAAAAGTTTAACTTTCTGATGCTTTTCTCCAACTAGAATTTGAAAAGGAGTCTAAGGAGCTCTTTATTATTAATATGCAGAAGGGTTTGTTCATTTTTAACCGCTTCAGATTCAGAGTCAAACCATCGCCAGCCATTTTCTAATAAACAATGGAAGCCATGCTGACCGGATTGACTGGAGTTGAAGCATTGCATTGATTGATGATATCATCTTTGCAGCTGTATCCGAAGATTAACTTTTGCAGAGTTAAATTTTTGTTTTCAGCCAAATCCAACAATAAGGATTCTCTGTTAAAGCTGAAGTCTGTGATTTTTCCGAAACAAAAGGCAAAAAACTTTCGTTTTATATTTGACAAAAATGGTAGAAAACCAAAACCCAAAAAAATAACTACTTTAAAATCTTTCCGGCACCAATAAATAAAAAACAGCATTACGTTTTTGCTATGGCTTGGTTAGACACTACAATTCTTTTTTGCCCTAACTTCTTCGAAATCTTGCTCTTATAAACAATGTTTTGAAAAATGTTATTACATAGGACTGATCTGATGCATGTCAGCCAGCTCTCACAAAAGTAAAGCTCTCATTTTCTTCAAATTTTGCTGTCATACAACGACCCATTCTTAGATATTGTCGTAGTCTCAGATGCTTCTAATTATGGTGTTGGAGCTGCTATTTTTCATGTTTTTCCTAATGGTGGCCAAACATCAATTGCTCATGCATCTAGATCAGTGACACCTGCAACGCAACTATAGCAAAATTGAAACGGAAGTCGTAGCAATAGATTTATCCATTAAAATGTTTCATAAAATACTGTATGGGCGACATTTTACACCGATCCCGGACAACACATTTTTTCTCACTATTTTTTATCTAAAAGAAGGTATTCTTGTGTATACAGCAAACCGTCCGCAAAGATGGGTTTATACACTATTGGAATATAACTTTACTATAAAGTATAACATAACTATACAATTAATCAAGCTAATACACTACCTAGGCTCATGATAATAAAAAATAAATTACCTGAGGACTTCATTGCAACAGTATCTCTCGAGACAGTAATCACTTCACTATTTGCATCTACAGTAAGAGCATTACCAGTCACTTCTACAGTCATCCATGAAGCTACAAAGTGATGCACTGCCATTGTACAAAATGATCAAAAGTATGCACAGACAAAAGAATTCAACCTTTTTTTCAATGTCGAGCTTTATTGTCAGTGACTGGTTTCTTTTTGCTGAACGAGTTAGTGCCCCATCCTCATTAAAAGACAGAGTGATCAAGCAGTGTCATTCGGATCATCAAGGTATTAGCCGTATGAAAAGCTTAGCATGCAGCTATACCTTTTGGCCTGACATGGATAAGCGGTTCGAGTAATTGGCACAAAAATATTCCAACTACTAACTTGCAACAAAACTACACTGAGCTCCTGGCATACCTCTGAATCACCCTGGTCACGCCTTAAGATTGATTTCGCTGGACCTATCAATGTATGGTTGTGTTTCATACTTGTTGAGGCTTACCGAAAATGGTCGTAATTTTTTCAAATGAGTCGCATCACTTCAGATGAAACAGATTTTCAGTCGTTTCGGAATACCACAGATATTAGTTTCTGATAAAGCCATTGCATTTCCTTCAACTACATTTTCAAATGTTTGTGCACTTAGTGGCATTCAAAATATTAGAACATCACATTTTAATCCACAATCAAGGAGAGAGGTAGTGAGATTTCTGGATACTGTTAAGAGGACACATGAAATATAAAGCGGGGTGAAACAGCACAAGAAATATTTGGTAGTTACAAAGCTACACATCATAAAAACACACTTAATGGTAACTCACCAAAAGAAGAACTGATGAACCGTATAGTTCGATTGCATATGGATGTCATCCATCCTACTCCAAAACATTTTAAAAAGGATCATAGTGATAGAGAAAGAATTTAGAAACATCAGAATCAATCCATCATGGGAGCGGTTAGCTTACGGACCTTGTGGCAATGTAACAAAAGAAATTTCAAGAAGCCGACCCGGACGTAACGGCGCGTTACAGATTCATTTGACCTTTTCTTTTAATTTCCCTTTTCTTTATTTTTACGCCACTCAGCCAATGAAAACAGCATCGACATCAACAAAAACAGGACACTATAAGTACAACTTCTTTATTTGTTTTCCTTCTCTCTCATCCTGTCACCAATCTACCAAAAAATGAAAAGGAACATTAGACTTTACATTCTGCTACTATCAAGCCATGAACTAAAAACTTCAGTGAACATTTTAAATATTTTCATTTCACTTTGAACAATATTAACTACAAAACTGCATACATTTTCTCTATGAACATCTTTCTCACAAATATGTTACAGCGTTCAGTTAACAAACTTTCACTTATATTTTTATTCTTAAATTTTTCTCATGCTGTTAAAAAAGTCTATACGTTAATGTACAAACAAAACATTTTATCCATTTCAGTATCCTTTAAACATTCTGATATTTAAATTTTGGGGACTTCGGTCATGTTTGCCGCAGGGCTAATTTACCACGCATCACCGAGGCCCCTACAATATAAACAGAGAAAGAAGGTTGAATCAAAAGTAGAAAGAAGGAGAGAACAGAGTGGCAACACCAGCCACAATTTGGAAAGAAAATTTAAAGCCGTCTATAAGACATAACTGTCCCAGCGACCCGCATTCGCACCCTCAGACTTTCTTGCTCATTCTGCGTTTTTATCTCCTTCTTCCCCTTCATCTACTCACTATTTACAAAAGAAAAAGGCGGAACAATGAAGTTTCGACTGTTTGTTGATACACACAGCTAAACATAAACTTACCTTTTTCTGCTCAAATCACGTTTCGCAAAAACGAAGTCTCAATATTTAAAACACTTTACTGCTCCCACTTTCTCTTAGAACTACTTCTATAGTTCAAAAACATCATCCGTACAAACTGGATGTCATTCTGCTCGATTAATAAATCTTCACTACACAGAAACACAGACACAGACAGACAGACAGACAGACAGACAGACACACACACACACACACACACACACACATATATATATATATATATATATATATATATATATATATATATATGTGTGTGTGTGTGTGCGTGTGTGTGTTTGTGTGTGCGTGCGCGCGTGTGTGTGTGTGTCTGTGTGTTATAATCGGACAATTTTGCTTCTGATACTTATGCTTGTTAACTACTAGCTCCAGGTTTGAACCAGGAATTTATAATTTTGATTTTTAAGGCAAGTAAGTTTTTAATGGAAAAACAATTTTAATCAAGTATTGTTAACCATACTTGCTACAAAAATGGATAAACCTTGTATTCTGCCAAAATAACTGGTCATGGCTAAATATAGCAAACAAAATATTGTTAATCTTTTTTCACTTGAGTAATTTGAATTAAGAAAATGACTAATCAAAATGCTAACGTCATCAATATTAATGATACAGAAGCATTCTGAGACGACTTGAAGTAACAGACCAATGATTTTACTTGGATTTTTATTTTGAAAAGATATATTAGATTATCTATATGAAAAGGTTTTATAAATTCAAACAATGAAACAATTGGATGTAATAATACTGTCTTTTATATTTTAATCTTTACTGTGTTCATAATAGACAGAGAAGAGTATATATATACTTATTGGGGTAGACATTTTTAAATCACCAGTTCTGTCTAAACCAAAACCATGGACGAGAAAACAACAGTTCTCTGGGGTCTCTGTGGTAAGACATTTTATTGATTTATAGCAGTTTTCATTTATCTTTTTTGTTATGACATACATTAATTCTTTATAGGTAAATCTATGACAATATTTTCAATAGTGTTTTTAAGATGCTCTCTGGTTATTCAGAAAAATGGTTATTTATCTTAAATAGATTGATAATGGATCACATATCAACACTCATCATCCGAATTCTGATGAATGGAACGCACAGCAGAACAGGGTCAGTGATAGGACAAGAACAGTGCGGTTTTATCAAAGACACTAGAAGAAGGATCGCGATATTTATGCTCAGAATGTTAGAGCGATACAAATGCAGAAAGATGTTGTGTACTTGTTTTTATATATACTTTGCAAAGACGTTTGTCAAAGTACGCCAGAAATACTTGATAGAGATTCTCCGCAGAATCGACATTCGGGAAAAACATTATAATGTTAATTAACCTATACTGGGAGCAAATCGCTGGCATGCGGACAGAAAATTAATTCAGCAGATATTCAAAACTAGAAAATGGTGCAAGACAAGGATGTATCATTTCACTGTATTTCTTTAACCTGTAAATCGAAACAATTCCGAGAGTATTCGAAGAGACAACTGAAATTTCTCAAATAAATAATTAGGAAGGAGAGCTTGAAATATCTAGTACTCACGGGAGGGATAGAGTGAAAGTGAGGCAAGGGAAAGCAACGCGAGGCATACTTGACGGGCTTGAATTGCGGAGCAGAGTTTGGGAGAGGAACCAAAATGTTTTTAATGTTCGAATATCTCTGAAGCAGTTTTATCTGTATTAATATTTAATTCGTATAAAACCGAATTACTTTACCAATCGACTTTCATACACATGTTATTTTTTTTATTGCAGCTGTAGTATTATTTGCCCATATGAGTTCACCGGCAGGTAAGTGTACTATTTCGATGTTTGTTAAAATTAGTTTAAAAGGAAATCGATTAATAACAGAAATCACTATCTAGGAATCCTCTTCACCATGTGTTGTGTACCCTCAGAATATAGGCAATCATAGATATCCACATTGCTCTATCCTTTAACTTTTTATTAATTTTGTATTTTTGTTATTACTCTCCAATTCCGTTCTACCATCCATTTACTCCTGCCCATCAAATGTGCTACGTGCTGTTTTTTCTCTTTTCCTCTCTTCTTCAGTCTCTCATATAGATTTTCTTACTTGAATGGCAAAAGCAAAAATAAGAGAATTTTTAAAAATAGTGATGATTTGTAAAATAAATTGAAGCGAGCAAGAGCGAGCTGACCTGAATTGTCGAATTCCAACTTTGTGCCATCTAAACTGTGCGGAAAGCAGCGCTTTGTTAATTGGAAAGTATGAGCGCACGTGCATTGCTGACGTATCATCTTGGTAATGGCCGGAGAATATAAATTCTACCCTTTCATACCGGATGATTTTATATAAAACCCGTTTGCTGATGAGAGTAGAAGATTTCGGCCGGCAGGCTATGTGCTCTGGCTCTGCGTAGAAGAGAGGAGTTGAATTGACCCGACTACTTGGTGAGAGTTGTTGCCAGCTTCTCCTCACCACCACGCCAAGCACAGAGTTAGAGGATCCGTTCTGATTTCACGCGCACAAAATGATCACTGATTGTGTATAGGTATTTCCACGTTGGATTTTCGATATAGTACACGTGCGTTGCGCCGAATTGGCTTAAGTGTATCCACAAGAAGAATAAAAACTCAGTTAACTATATCTTATTTGATTGATTGGAATCTGTTTATTTGTTTTGCCGAACTATCTATCAACCAACGTTTGGTTTGACTGGCTTTATTTCAGGAACCCGTCCCATAAAATTCGACCTTGTTCACGCGACCAGCGCACTACGACGTGTTCGGTTTTCGGACAGAATACAGAACACAACAAAACGTCCTTGGATTAATCTTTGCTTAATTCACACGTATTAAAATGTTACATGAATATCTACTTTTAAAAATATTGCTTCCTTATAGTGCTTTAGAAATTTCAACGGCTACTTCTTTCTGTTCAGTATAAGTTCCTTTTTTGTTTTCTTTTGAACTTCGTCATTGCTTACATATTCTGTCCACTGTGTATTTAGTATTCTTCTGTAGAGCCTCTGTTCTGTTATTTCATGTCCCTTGTTAATGTTTGAAATGATTTTCCAGTATTAGATCTGTAATTTACATTTGGGGTTCATTATTTTGCTTACAACCATGCAATCTATCTTCCAGCATAGTCTCTTGATTATTCTAATATTCTTCTCAAATATGACAAGGTTGCTGAGCAGTTCCAGTATATCTTTGTAGTGTACTTTATAGAATGCCTTTTCGTAATTTATAAAATAGGTATACGTCTTTCTGCATTTGCATTGCTTGCTACGTGAAACTTAAGAGTTTCGATTCTCCTCCAGCGAACCGGCCACTGAAATTATAAAAGTTTGCAGAACCATGCTACTTACTTAAAAAATGGTTCGTTTAATGTGGGTCAAAGAAAATAATAATAATAATAATAATAATAATAATAATAATAATAATAATAATAATAATAATGAATTGAAGAAGTAAATGTAGGTACTTCCGAAGTAATTCAATAAATGATGGTTAAAATTAATTATTAAAAAAAAAAAAAGTTTTTGGAATTCTTTATTTTAGTTTTAATTTCAATTTAATAGATTTACTTTAATATTTCCACTAAGAAAAAGACTTTGCTTTGTTTCAAAAATAATTTCAATTGACTGGAGTAAGTTTTCTTCTTCAAATTGCTACAAAACTGATTTAAAACGCCATTTTAACCATCTATAATTAGAGTATAACTGTCTTTATTAATAATCAGTCAACAGTACAAGTTAATTTTCGTAAACTTCAAAAAAATCGGCATGTTTATAAAACATTAAAAAAATTAAAAATCTTTTTATAATATTGATGTTCAATGAATTATTTTGAAAGTCTTTTATTTATGCCGATTAATAGACTTATTACTTAATAAAAGTATTCAAATTAAAAAAAATTTAAAAAATTAGTCTAAAAATTCATTATTCACCAATATATATATATATATATATAAATATATATATGTGTGTGTGTGTGTGTGTGTGTGTGTGTGTGTCTGTGTGTCTTTGTGAAAGAAAAGGAGAACAAAAACATTTTCAAAAGCATATGGATAAGAACATTCTAAAGGAACTTTGATAGCTAATATGACATGTAGAGTCTTGGACTCTGACTTTTTTTTTTTTATAAGCGTTTCACCCCGAGCAAGGCATGTCACTGCCACTACTGTGCAGGGGGCTACGTAGAGTGGAGAAAGCCTGATTAAATATAGGAAATGACAGAGGGTGGGTGATAGGCGGGTAAGGATACCGTGAATGAGGGTTGGGTAGATGAGAGTGTTGTGAGAATAGTTGGGAGTTAGTGTGATAGGAGGTGTCTATTGACCCTACATTTAAACACCTGGAGATTGTAACTGTCGGGAAAGCAGACTTGTGGAAGGGAGTTCCACAGGCGGGAAGCGCGAGAAAAGAAGCTGTTGGAGTAGAATTTACGGTTACATCTTATTTGTTTAACTGTAAAAGGGTGGGACCTAGTTACTAATCTAGTACCTCGTGTAAATTCGTGCTTAGGCGGCACCAGTGTAGAGAAACAACACAGGGAAGAAGGACAATTTAGAACTTGCCGTCTACCTAGACGGGTACAGAGCAAAGAAGTTAATTACTTAAGATGAAACAATCTTTATGAGAAAGACTGCGAAATGTAAATGTTACCGCCAACTGCGAGAAGTGACATGACGTCGCTGAGGTAGGATGCAAGATAGTTTAGTCGCTAATATGATACAATCTGGCTTCTAAAATGTACAGCTTCTCATATCCTACCACAGACAAAGAGCGAAATCAACCCCACAGAAAATGAAGTCACAGGAGCCTAAAAAAGGGGAAAATTTGCGTACACGCTGACTAATTATAAGATTACGGGTTATAATAATTTTTTCTTAACTATCTTCATATAAGAGTTTTGCTGTTTCATACAAATGCACTTTATCTTTGAGATTTTCCAGCATTCGCTGCGATATAGAAAGACAGATATCACATAACTGTTCAGCGCTCTTTTCTTCCTTTCTAACGAAATTTTGTCTCGTAACCCTCTGATGCTCTATTGTAATTTTGAAATTTTGCTGAAATAATTACATGGAATAAACACGCCTGCTCTTAAATGTATAAGTCATGTTACTTTTGATTTATTCTATTCACTCTATTCCCACGTAATATGTAGCTCCGTATTTTAAGTTTTAAAACTAGCTTCAAAGTGTATATATCGAGAAGACACAAGTAGTGTCGAAACAAAATAGCTACATTTGTAGCGATATTATAAGATATTTATGTTATAAATTATGTTATAAATTATAAATAGATATTCGCTCTATTTTGTATTCAGCACATTATTAAGAATAATTTTTCTTAGGATACGGAATTTTATTTCATCCATAACTATCATATATATATATATATATATATATATATATATATAATTTTTTTTGTTTCAACTTTATTTTTCAACGATACTCGTATTTGAGTAGATATTTTGTTTTTAATCACGCTGTATATTATTTTCTACCGATAAATGTGTTATTCGGCAGGATTCAAGTTTGTGACTTCTAACAACATAGAGAAAGATACCAATTGATCTGGTGCCGCCTAGACTGCTCGACTTTGAATGATTCACAGTCTAATTGAAGTTAAATCTAGACTTCTATAACACAACAATGTATGTTTACTTTTGTTGGCATTACAATGCACTTTCAGTGCAAAGATGGTTATTTGCGTAGAATAGAAAAGTATGTTATATACATCTTGAGTCAACACTTTTATATTTATACATGCTATATCACAGTTATAAAGCACTTTGACTAATAAATATCAGTCAGTCAGTTAAGTGCCATACGTGATGCACGCTTGGGCTGCTTGACTGAGCAGAAGATTATCCCGCAGTAGGTTGCCATTGCTTTCTGCGGTAGACTGGTTGCCGACCAAGGCTATAGAACCAAAATCTGTCCTGTTATTTAACCCATAACTGGAAGGAATAGACGGATTAATACCTTTCCCAAGGGTATTTGCGCATAAGTGAATGCAATGAATTCGGCTAGAATTCGAACTCGGCTCCCCGATTTCTCGTTCCGAGTCGATATCCAATGCACCACAACGCACATCCTAATAAATATCGCATAACTTAAAAAACATTTCGGATCAAAGAATATATAGTCTATAATAAATAAATAGTGCATCTAAAAAGCTATGTTTATTCATAAAAATAAAATAAATATTCATTAAAGAAACCTAAATCTTAAATAAGAAAAATAATACAATGAAACTGATAATATGATTTTGTTAAAAGAAAATTTCATTCTTGAAGAAAAATTTATCAAAGAAAATCTTCTTCTAGTTTTAAATAAAGAAAGTAAAGCTCCACAAACTATTCTCTGACAAGCCAGATATATCGCTGATATGCTAATCACCATCACCAAATACATTTACCAGGCTCTCAATAAGAACGACGAAGCCCGAGTTGTTGCCCTGGATGTCTTCAAAGCGTTTGTCACTCTTTCATATGCTGGCCTTCTTGGTAAGCAGGAAGGCAGTGATATAAATGGAGGTTTGTTCGATAAAATCTAATGGTTCCTGTCAAATAGTGTAATGCAGGTAGTATTGAACAGGCATGCTTTCAAATCCTATCACACGTACGTGAGTGTCCCTCAAGGCTCTATCGTAGGTTCTAAGCTTGAAATCAGTTCACAAATAGTCATCTACGCTGACGTCACCACCATTTACTCCCGTCTCAATGAGGACTGTGCAGCTGAGGTCTCCTTTTGGGTTAAAACTTAATCGAATTTTTTTTTTATCCCAGCCAGGAAGGTGAGACTTAAATCCCACTCGCCTCCTGGTTCACCCCTGCTTGCTTGGCCACCATCGGCCAACGAAATCACTTCTTCCGGCTTTATCGGAGTCACACGTCGGACCATAACAGGCGCTTCTTTTCATCTGCTTGCAAAGAATGAAAGAAAAGAATAAAAGAAGTTAAGCTGCTGTTTGCATCAAGAATGAAGCAGCGCATAGCATTCCGTAACTTTGGCTCTAAAGATTCCTGGAGGCTCTGTAAATCTGTACTAAACAACAGCAAACCCTGAATCCCCACGCCGAGGTGGTTCAAATTCTCACAGCCCAGAGACTCTTCTCTGACAAACAGTATGGTTTCCTCTTCACCAGATTTACAGCTAATATGCTCACGATCATCACTGAGTATAGACACCAGGCTCTCGATAAGAACGAAGTTCGAACTGTTGCCCTAAATATTTCCAAAGCGTTTGACAGAGACTGGTATGCTGGCATTCTAAGCAAGATGCGGGGCTATGGTATAACTGGATAATTCTTTGACCTAATACAGTCATTACTTTCAAATCGCACAATGAAGGTAGTATTGAACGGACATGTCTTCCAATACTATATTACGAACACGGGCATCCCTCAAGGCTCTATTCTAAGTACTGCGCGTTTTCTGATCTAGATTAATGATCTTCTCGATGTAATAAGATCCCAAGTAGGCATATACGTTGACGACTATGTGTTTTACTATTACCTTGATCAAAAATCTGCTGAGGCTGAAAAAACAAACCTTGCTGCCGAGCTATAAAACGAATTCTAATTCGTGTTGGACTGGAGTAAGAAATTGTTCGTGATTTCAATGTTTCCAAAACGAATCTGCTATCTATTAACCATCACAGACAATCGCTCTTACAAACCAATATTAGCATGGATGTGGCTGGTCTCCCTGAAAGTAAAACACTGCGCCTCCTCGTGTTAACTCTCACCACAGACCTCAAGTGGAATGACTATATAGAATCCATCGCGAAATCCGCTGCTAAGAAGGTCGGTTCTTTGTGTAGGGCCTGGAAGTTTTTCTCATCTGAAACCATCATGCATATATATAAATGTACCATCCGCCCGTGCATTGAATACTGCTGCCATATATGGTCGGATGCCCCTGCTTTCAACGTAGGAGTCCTAGACAAAATCCAACGGAGAATCTGTAATATGGCCAATGCCAACTTGGCAGATAGTTTACAGTCACTTTCTCACCGGCGCAATGTGGTTTCCCTGAGTCTCTTCTACAAATATTTTCACGGCTTTTGCTCCGATGAACTTAGCACACAAGTGCCCCCTATATATGAATTTGCTCGAGACAAAAGATTAGCAACTAGGTCCCACCATTTTCTTGTGAACCCAATAAAATGTAAGCGCAAAATTTACTCCAGCAGCTTCGTTTCTCGCAAATTTGCTCCTGTGAAATTCCCTTCCGTTTACTTTCTTTCCCGACAGCTACAATCCAGAAGGATTTAAATGTAAAGTCAATAGTCATCTCCTATCTCACTAATTTGCATCCTCTCTCTTATGCTCCTATCTTTATCCACTCCATTCTCATCAGTATTTTCATCCTTCTCTTACCGCCTTCCTGACACACCCTATAACCTTTCACTCTTTCCCATAACTTACCTGTTTGGTAACACTCTGCGCACAAGTGGCAGAAAACTGCCTTGATTGGGGCGATAAGATTATAAAAAATATTTGCCAGAGCTGACATAGTAAAACCCGCTGCTGCTCTTGAATGGACGCCTAATCTGTGGCAGACTGAGTCAAGAAATGGCTCGTAATTTTTAATGTTTAAATGAAACGTTAATTGGCATATTTTAACTAATGAATTCGTATTTTTCTTTTATCATGTCTCCTCTATTCCCTGTATCTTGTTATTCTTCCTTCTCGCTCTATTCTACGTAACATTCTGCGCACTAATATTCCCACCTTTCTGCGTTACCTCCTGTATCATATTTTCTTTTTTTCTCATACTCCTCATATGAAAACCCATATGCACAAGTGGCAGTAAAGGATTTAAAAAAATATTAGTGAAACCCGATATAAGATATTCTGAGTTTTACTGTATTTTCTTATTTAGCATTAATAAAGATCATTATTCATAAATTTATGTTATAAAGATTATCCAGTTATAGCTAAGATCCACAAACTCAAAGAAAGTACAAGTACAGATACAATTGAATGAGAGGAATAAGACCAAGAATTCAATGGAGTTTATTTAAAATTATGTTGTATGCACAATAATTAAAAAAAAAGCATGCAAATATAATTTATATTAGCGGACGTAACTGTTACGGGAATGTCCATGTGAGCTTCACTGCTTCTGTCTCCATTAACGGTTCACAAAACATATAGTGACTACGGTTGTCAGGTGCGTAAGATAAAAATTTTATAATAGAGTTGATCGCGTGGCCACAACAATGGCTCCTGATTGGACAGCAATTAACAGATCAGAGTCCCAGATTAATAATCGTTTTAAGTTCAAGGTTGAGCTTTAAATGTTAAAGGCTTAGCTCATTTTCCTATCATTTTCAAATTCTTAAACATTTCCGATACTAAAAATTGCAGCAAGAATTTATTGCATATTAAAGTTGGTTTTCATAATGTAGTTTCACTATGAATGAAAGAAAGAATCTCCCTTTTGTTAACTTAAATTCAAAAGATAAGAGTGATTTCAATTTTGTCAGTTAACTCAGTGTGTAAGTAATTTTAAAATAAGTCATGGGCATCCTTCATATTTTGGAAAGTAGGCTGTTAAGGAATACTAAGTTATAATCAAGTTTTATGAGGTTACTTTTTCCTAAATTGTAAAATTTGAATGTGATGTCAAAATCATAATCTGTTATAAAGGCCAGTGAAAATTTCTGGCCTTTATTTACTTCAACTTCCAGAAAGGTCTCGTGTAATATTTTATTTTCAGTCCCTAAAATTGATTTTACTTAAAAATGCCTGAAAGTGTGTACATTCTTAGAGCATTTTATATCTTGTATTACATATTATGACGTGCATTGTTGTGTAATGGATATCAACTCGGAAAGCGAAATAGGAAAGCAAAGTTAGAATTACTGTCAAATTCGTTTCATTCGCTTACGAACAAATACCCTTTGGAAAGATATTAATCCATCATTTCTTCCTCCGTCTATAGGTTGAATAGTAGGACATATTAGGTTCTATAACCTTGTTTGGTAAACGGTGTATCGCAGAAAGTAATAGCAAACTACTTCAGAAACATCTTCTACCTAGTTAGTCATGTCTATTTTCAGACATGTTCGCCAAAGCATTTATCACGTATAGCAATTAACTGATCACGTGTTTAGTAAGTCAGGACCTCTGATTCCCTTTATCGAAAAGACAGTTTATTTTATTTTATTTTTTGTTTATTCTTACTTAAAGTAAGGTCCAGTATAAGCAATATGAAGGAGTTATGCTGTGAGTTCACGTTAGCATAAGTGTGAATATGAGGACACTCTTATTTTTTGTTTTTATCATATAGAACAAACATGTCCATTGGATTAAAACTTATCAAATTTAAATAGTTGCTTGATTATTTAGATCTATTTTTGTAAAAGTGGTTTAGCTTGACCATCGTCTCATAGAAATCCTTTGATGCAGCAAAATTGATAATGAGCCATATTTAAGTGAGTAGCAAAGTCCTGTAATGTTGACACGTTATTTCTTTTTTACTTGTGGTATGTGGGTTTCTGCTTTCTCTCACGTGGTTTAATGTGTTCTTCACAGATGCTAAAAGAATTTAGTAGTTTTCTTTGTTTTTAAAAAGGTTTTTATTTCTCCCGCAATTTTCAAAAATATACTTTTAGTTACCATTTTATGTACCAGTTGTCGTTACACTGCAGTAGAAATTTTGGATGACACACATGACTTACTAGCATGAAACCCTCAATATTTTCTTTCAATAAATCTAAACTGAATGCAACTTTTAGTTCTGAGAGCTCGTATCTTACTTCTTATATATATTGCTAAACCCACCTAGTCTACTTTATAGGTGGGAGTGGCATTTAGAATTTGTTTGAAATCGTTGTTCACAATGAATGGGATGATTAAAAATTTTCAAGGATCATTCCACTACATATAGTACATTGAAGTTTTGGGGTTGAGACCTAAAACTGTATATTAGTCAGGGTGGTATTTATATATGTTTCTACCTCAAATGTAGTAGTCGTCGTAGACACTAAAAGGTAAACCTTTACCGAAAGAGGATCAAATTTTCGACATTTGATGCATACAGTCTGTTATTAACATGCATGTCTCTACTTTGTTTTTTTGTTTTTTTTTTACAAATATTCTCTGTTTTATCGTTTAGTGATGCAATATTTTACTTGTTTATCCTGGCATGAATTAATGTTTATTGTCTATCATAAATGAACGTTTATTATATTTTCTTCATTTTATAGATTATCTAATTGTGCATATTTTTTCTTTTATAACTTACTCTGATGTCGAGAAAGAATTTTACACTTTAAAAAGTTTTTCATTTTTTAGGTGGAATTTTCAGACACGATTCAAAGTTATATTTTGCGTTCCGTTTAAGAACAGTTCGGAAAAGTAGTTTACAGAGAACTTGATTTAAAATTGCATTTTTACACGTGTTTTACATTCTTAAAAACAGTTAAGAAAAACATTTTTAGAAAAATTTGTCATCACATAGAAGCGAAAATATTTTACGTTTTTTACGTTGAGAATGATGTTTTTTTATATTTATAAACTTTTCATGGGTTTGCTTTAATCAGTTACTAACTTCTCTCAAGAAACCGCTATATTTGCAAGATATAACATTTTTCCGGATAAAATTAAGGTCTACAAAATCGAAGTAAGACTAGTACAAAAAATTGAAAGAAATGTGTAACGCCAAGACTAGATTTTGTTCAAAGAAGTTTATATTAAAAAGAAATGGTGTATTCAAAAGAGGTTAAAAAGACATCTATATATAACTTGTACTTGCGGACTTAATTGTTACGAGAATGTACAATTAATGAGGTAGGGTCAGTTGCAAAAGAGGAAAATATTGTAATCGAGTTTCCGGCGTAGCCATAAGTAATACTACATATTTGATAGCTGTTAGCCAATCAGAATCTCGGATTAGTAAGGGTTTTAAGATCCAAGTTGATCTTTCAATGGGAAAGGTTTATCTCTATTTACTATTCTTTTCAAATTCTCATGTTTATTCATAAAAATGCAGTGTAGGATGTAGTTTTTATTATTAATTTTTATATTATCTACATTTAAGTATAAATTTATTATTATTAGATCATTAACTAAAATGATTATTAATATAATAATTAATATTAAAAATTCAAACATAAAAAGTATAATATAATAATTTTTCTATTAAAATGTATTTTTTGTCTAGTGGGCATTTGTCCGTTTTTATACTTTCTGGTGCGTTTTCGTCGGATCCCTCTAGGACACATTTTAGATCTTTTTAATGAAAGGAACCTATTTATTATAAGATAATTTTCAATTCATCTTTTTGGGAAATTCTGGAAGTTACTAATGCTACTAATATTCTACTAATAATGATGATGATGTGTCTTACATTATTTACTGTTTCTCGAGCTAAATGAGCGATTCATACTATTTTAAAAGTATACATATATGTAAAATAACAAAAAACAAAAGCAAACCAGCAAAGCTAGAATACGAATTCTGCACATCCAGCTCGATTGGATAAGCTGCTAATGCATGAAACACCATGCACCCTCTCATTAAGTCTTAGCCGTGAATATCATAAAAGATTTTTTTTTTCAAAACATTTAATAAAACAAAGATTTCATACGATATTTTTGCAGTTGTTAAATCAAAGTTAATAAACATTCTTATGAAAATATTTTGGCAAATAAAAAGAATTAAATCTAAAATTAAAATTCAACAATATAAAACTAAACACTGAAAAACAAACCCTCTCCTCTGAACTATCTACGTGAGAATTTCAAAACGTAAACATTTTCAAATTTCTAGGAAGTCGCATACTTTTCTCGCATGTCTTTCCCTGCAAAGTTTTACGATATATGCAGCACGTTACCAATTTTTTGCATTGTATTTATTCTCATTTCTTTGTATGAATGTCGTTTTGAATTTCATCAATAACTTGCAGCGTCCATCCTTCTTGAGATTTCTGTAATTTTTAATAAAAATGTTTTATTTCCAAATCGACTGTTTTTGCATATCCAAATATTTAAAGAATCCATACTTGATATTAAATATTTTTTAAAACACAAATACATAATATGAACACGTGCTAATAAAGTAGTTCATCAAAAATACAGCGATTTAAACAAAAAACACCGATTAGTTTCATGTTGTTTGACGCTAAAACTTGGTATCTGATCAAGTTGATATGATATTTTAATATTTGGTCATTTTTCATCGATTTAGTGCAAGTACCCTAGACACAGGTTTGTCTATCTATATTACTTTCTTTTGTTCATGATCCAGGGATCATCCACAAAATATCAGTAATTGTGTTTCTTTACTTGCGAATACGTCTCTTACAGCAACGGACACCGCGAAAAATCACTCATAGATAAAGCCAATGTCCTGCAATGTTTTGTGCATTAATTCACACCAATAAAAAGTGGTATATATAATTTTAATAATAAATATTTTTTGCAATTTCATAAAAAATACTGTAAAATTCGAGTGGTAAAATAAATGATCCTTATTTTACTACTTGGAATTTATTTTGTTTTTCTCTGGTAATTTTAACCTCTGAACATAAAATATCAAGAAAAATAAATTTAAACAAAATATAACAAAGTTGGTTTATTTTAACTAAATGATTTTTGTCTGTTTTTTTCTTTCAGTGTCAGCTACTCCGCATAAGAAAGGTGAGTAATATATTGTACATTCAATTATTTCTACATGAAACACACATATTTCCTAAAATTCCAGGATTTATGATATCGAACCTACGCATTAAAATATCCAAAACGATAAATTCTGCGAGTTTTAATTTCTTAATCAGGTAAAACATCTAGTAATTACATATGAAAATTAATGCAAAAATATAAGTTATTTTTAGTGAAATTGTTTTATATTATAGTATTATATAGACTATGCACCATCAACGCAAACACTGAAGAAGAAATAGAATCTTTATACTCCACACTTGACAATGCCAAGGCTCAGTGTAAAACCCAAGAAAACAGAATCATCAATGGAGACTTTTTATTTTTTGAATCGTGTCACCCCAAGCAAGGCATTCCACTGCCACTATAGCGCAGGGGGTTACATAGAGGGATTGGGTATAGGAAATGTCAGAAGGAGGGTGATAGACGACTTAGGATGTACATAGGGAGAGAGTTGAAGAGAGTGGGTGTGAGTTAGTGTGTTAGGAGGTGTCTATTGACTCTACATTTAAACTCCTGGAGGTTGTATCCATCGGGGAAGCAAGCATGCGGAAGGGAATTCCACAGGCGGGAAGTGCGAGGAAAGAAGCTGTTGGAGTAGAAATTGCGGTTATATTACATCGGTTTCACTGTAAAAGTGTGGGACCTAGTTAACAATCTAGTATCTCGTGCAAATTCACATCTAGTGGCCAACAGTGATTTCAGTTCGTCAGAGCAGAAGCCATGAAAGTATTTATAAAAGAGGCACAGAGGAGCCACGTCACGCCGGTGAGAGAGTGACTGCAGGCAGTCCGCCAAGTCGGTATCAATCACATTACAGATTCTTCGCTAGAGGAGAATAGCAGGGGCACCCGACAAGATGTGGCAGCAGTACTCAATACACGGGCGGATGGTAGATTTATATAAGTGCAAGATAGATTCAGACGGAAAAAATTTCCGGGCCTTGCACAGAGAGCCGACTTTCATAGCACCGGATTTACCAATGGATTCAACGTAGGCATTCCACTTGAGGTTTGCTGAGAGTGTCAGGCTAAGCAGGCGTAGTGTTTTACTCTCTGGGAGGCAAGCCTGTTTCATACTAATGGGAGGGAGGTGCTGTTGTCTGTGGTGGTTAATTGACAGCAGCTTCGTTTTGGAAGAATTGAATTTTACGAGCCATTTCTTACCCCAATCCACCACGGATTGGAGGCCCTTTTCAAGCTCGGCAGCGAGGTTCGCCTTGTCACCAACACCAGAGTTTTGATCGAGGTGAGAGTAAACTGTGGTATCATCGGCGTACATGCCTACTTGTGATCATATGGCATCGGGGAGATCATTGATATAGATTAGAAAAAGCGTAGGACCTTGGGGTACACACGCATTTGTAGGGTAGTTCTGGGAGGCATGTCCGTTTAATACCACCTTCAGTGTGCAGTTAGAGAGGAATGACCGGATTAAGTCCAACAAAAGTCCAATTATTCCATAGCTTCGCAGTTTCCGTAGAAGGTCGGCATGCCATACTCTCTCAAATGCTTTAGAGATATCCAAGGCGACGGTTCGGGCTTCACCATTCTTGTCGAGAGCCTGGTATGTATACTCGGTGATGGTCGTTAGTATATCAGTATGGACCTGGTGAAGCGGAAGCCATACTGTTTGTCTGAGAGGAGCCCGTGGGCCGTGAGATGCTGAACGAACTCGGCATTGATAATGGCTTCGAACACTTTGCCGAAGATCGGAAGAAGGCTGATAGGGCGGTAATTTGCGGGGTCCGATGGTTCACCAGTGTTCTTGAATATTAGAACCACAGAAGAAGACTTCCAACAGGCAGGAAAGCAGGAGGAAGATAGGCAGAGCTTAGAAAGGATAGAGGAGAGTTCAGGGGCACAATTCTTCAAAACTATGACTGGGATTCTATCCCCACCACTCGCTTTGTGAGGGTCCAGTTTTGAGATTATGCTAGAAATCAGCGAGGGCGTGATGTGGACGCCATTCAATTGGGCCTCAGTTCTAGATGGGAAATCGGGTGTATGGATTCCAGACGAATCCAGACTCGAATTAGTCGAGAATCTACGGGCAAAGCATTCAATCTTGTCCGCTGAATAGGTGAGGACCTCAAACTCGTTGATTAGTGGGGGTACTGAAGACTTACTCTTGTTAAGCACGCTTTTACAAAGACGCCAGTAGTCTTTGGTACTGAACTTAGAGGATGCTTCATTCTGGCAGCAAACATCATCTTAGCTTTGTTAAGTATCTTTTTGCATTTATTACGAGCTGAGGCGAAAAGGCGCCTGTTTTGGTCCGACGCGTGGCTACGATAAAGCCGGAAGAAGTGATTCCGGTGGGCAATGGCGGCCGAGCAAGCTGGCGAGAACCAGAGAGACGAATGGGATTTAAGCTGGAATTTCCTGGCAAGGATGAAAGCATCGATGCCAGCCTTAACCCAGGAGGAGACCTCTGATGCACAGTCTTCGATGGGAAGACTAAAAACATTGTTCCAAGGGACGTCGCAGAGGAAGTCACAGAACGAATCCCAGGCTGCTCTTTGATAGCAGTAGGATATTCTGTTGGTCTGGGTTTCTTGGATAGGGGTGGAGTGGAACGAGATGTTGACAGAAACTACGGCGTGGTCAGAATTTCCGAGAGGGCAGATCGGTCTGGTGGAGCAAGAATTTAGGGTGGAAGTGAAGCAGAGGTCTAGTTGCGAGTCCCTTCCGTTAGGGCTATTGGAGAAACGCGTGGGGAAGTCCACCACTTGCGTAAGGGATTGGGAGATTGAAAAATTAAAGGTGTGTACACCAGCAGGGTCTGTTACAGAGTTTTCCAGCCACGTAGTGTGGTGGGCGTTAAAGTCGCCAAACACGAAGATATGGGCAGATGGGTGAGAAGAAATGCCCTTGTCGATATTGTCAGAGATGTCAAGTACCGAACAGTCAGAGGAGGAGGAGGGGGAGCGTAGAAGAAGAAGAGATAGCTAACAGAGCTTAGAAGTGAGAGACGGAAGCACATGAAAGACTGGTCTAGGGATTCAAGAGATGTTACTCTAGCTAGGGGGAGGTGTTCACTGACATATACACCAAGCCCATGCATATGGACGTTGGAGTCCTTCCTGAAGAAGGGAAGGTAACCAGGAACATAGAACTCAGAGGAGGGGATAGACGGGTCAAGGTTAGTTTCGTATAGGGCTAAAATATCAGGTGTTAGTTTGGAGGAATGATTCTACGCTATAAAAGTTAGTGCGGATACCGCGTATGTTAGTGAAAGAGACACAGACAGGTTTGGGCATTTTCCGAGTAGCTGGTTTGATTTTGGTATTTTTTTTCATGGTGTTTTGGTTAAGGAGAGGGGACTAGAGTAGAATCCGTTGGTCACTATTTGCAGAAGTGTTGACAAATGACAAATTTGGATTAGGAATCCGTAAGAACCGAGAAAAATGGGTTCAATGGTGTACAGCAAATAACCTGGTAATAACCAAAACGTGCTTTCCAAGACGTCTATAGATATGAAAAAGCCCAGGATGTGACACGAAAAACAAAATCGATTCCGTAGCCATAAAGAGGAAATTCAAGAATGCGGTAGTTCAATGACAGTATGAGAAACAAATACGAAGAACAAATGGGAAATGGAACATCGAAATGGGGAACACATAAAAAAGTGCTAGTAATATCGATAAACAATATTGTCCAACACGAAATCAGACACACAAAAAAAAAACGAGTGGATGAGTGAAGATATTCTTGACATTATGTACAGGAGACCAAAAATGATACCAAGACAGGTAACAGTATACAATAAATTAAAAAAGAATATATGAACCAAGTACTGGCAGGCTAAAGAGGAATGGCTCAACAACAAATGTGCAGAGGTATAGAGAAATTGAACAAGACTAATAAAGGTGACATGCAAAAAGAAATAAGCGAACTGACAGGAAAAACATTCTCCTGAACAAGATGCATAACATCGAAGGATGGAACAATCATATTAGAGAAAAAGGAAAAACTCAAGCAATGGAAACAGACCGCGAAGATGAATCAAGCAAGTGATAGGAAAAGAACTGTTTGGTTTCGTCAAAAACACTGGAACAAGGAATTGTTTGTGGTTAAACTACTGTCAGAAAGGGCTATAAAAATTAAAAAAGGACGTCTATGTTTTGTAAACTATGCAAAGGCGTTCGACAAAGTACGCCACAAAGAAATGTTACAAATACTCAGCATCCTCGACATATATATATATATATATATATATATATATATATATATATATATACTTGTGTGAGTATATACATATATACTTGTGTGTGTGCGTGTGCATTTTGAACAAAGAAAAGTTAATAAAACTATTAAAAAAACAACGATAGAAATAATAGCATCATGTGAAATATAAGTTGCATAAAACAGAAACTGAATAATTCTCACTTTCAGCCCAATATGTGCAATTTCTTATTGTCAAAATATACATTCGTACACTGTAATTAGGCAGTATATTTTTATTATAGCAAATACAATTAAAAATAGCTAACATACAGTGTCAATTAGTTTTAATGATCGACATTTTTAAATTATGACTAGTCTCTCTGTGACCAGAAAAAAAACTTCCTCAGAAATAGCTATTTTCTCCAGACTAGTAGAAATATGTATCAAGATTTCGATTTTATCATCATAGCATGCAGAGATTTGGTGAGTTTTGTCAACGCGGCTAAGTGTTGTTAACACAAGTGTGTTGTGACGTAAGCTCGGAGCGAGTTGCTTTTATTTATACGTACAATTAAGGATGAATGTTTCTTATCATATAATTGTTTTTTCATAGTGACTAGAATAAATTTAATTGTTTTTTTTCATAGAGACTAGAATAAAAGCTGACTTACGAGCGCAACATTCTAGTTTGATTGAAATAAGTTTTTTTCGACTTACGGAATTTTGCAGATTTTAAAAGCCAGAAATATTTTTAAAATTGTTACTGATAATTCCAGTAATCGTAAGAAAACGGACGTTTCAAATGATAATACGGATTTTAAGATCTAAACAAAGAAATCAAACTAATTTCCCAAATTTTCAAGAAGATAATGATTAACCAAAATTTTGCATAAAAATGTAATAAAAATATATGTTGATATTTATAAAATATAATGAACTTTTATTCTTAATAATCATAATACTCTATTATAGTGAAAGAAACAAAAAATACATAAAACAAAACAACAAATACGAGGAATATTACCGGAACCAAATCAAATACATATGAATATAAGTGAAATTATATTTTCTTTTCTATTGAAAGGAGATTAATTCTCACCAATAATATCTCTTATTTAACAATAGATTATCATTAATGTATTGATGAAACATCAGTCTCTTTTAAGGTTGAAGTAAAGGAGGTATATAAATATTATATTCTCTTCTTTAATATATGTTTCTCCCTTATTATACAATAGGTTTATTAAATAATGGCTTTACTATATTGAAAATGCTCAATATACAAAACTAAGAATGTGAACCCTCGTAATGTACTGAACTATTTTACAAATCATAACACAATTCCGGTTCTATTGTTATTGAAAACATACATATAAAGGAAATCGTATCTGTATATGGACTTCAAATTTCTATTAGATGTAGCTTATTATATGAGGGAACAGATTTGTGTTCGAATGTTCAAAAGTTTCATTTTATATTTATTCATACTGGAAAATTTATCAAATTCAATAGGCAGGCATATCATAATCACGATGAAATTTAATATTCATTATTCAATATACTAAAACAAACTTTTTCTTTTTCCGCAGCATGTGAGAAGTCAGTGGCTGACATCATGTTTTTACTTGACGAATCTGGAAGTGTGGGAATTGCTAACTTCAATACCGTTAAGAAGTTCGTAATCGATTTCATTCAGGCCTTGAAAATAGGCAGAAATCAAATCCAAGTTGGTGTCTGTACATTCAGTTCCATACCAAGGGCACAATTCTATTTGAATAAATATTTCGATAAGAATTCTATGAAGAACGCAATCAACAATATTACATACATGAAAGGAAGTACTACAACACACACTGCCCTCGAATATCTTCGTGTTTATGCATTTAATGAAACAAACGGCGATCGAGAAAATGCTACGAACATTGCCATTGTTATAACTGACGGGTATTCTGATAGAAGAGATTTAACTATTTCACAGTCACATTTGCTTAAAAAAGAAAACGTGGTAATGTTCAGCATTGGTATTGGAAATCAAATTCAAATTTCAGAACTGGAAGCCATGGCAAGCGAACCGGTATCCGAACATATGTTCACTGTCAAAAACTTCATCGGATTACAAAGTATTATACATGAATTGACAACGAAGACATGTGAAGGTAAATGAATGAGCTGATATAGAAATATTACTTCTTGTTTTTCGTTAAGTAACCTTTCTCGTTCTGGAAAAAAATTGTCTAAATCCTCTATCTGGCACAAATTGCTGCCAACACCTCCGCTATAAAAAAGTGTATAAAAATCTTACAACGATGGTGATGTCGGCAGATTGTGCCAGAAAACAAAGGTAGCCATAATTTATTTCTAGAACGAGAACAAAAGATCAGAAGTAATGTCTGGGTGTAAACTCATCAGGGAATATATTTTAAGATTATACATATAAAATTAAAAGTCTTTACGATTCCTGAAATACACCTTACATATTTTGAAATTTCATTTTTTTAAATTATATATGCTTTCTGTACATCCTTGTAACAAGTCTGAAAATAACGCGTTAGAGAATCAACTGATAAAAAATGCCTGAAAATACAAAGGTAACAAAAGTCTCAAAAAAGTTCCATGTAAACAAATAGTTTAAAAAAGAAAATATTTAAAAGCTTCAAATTATGTATATATTGTGCAATTTTTAATACAACTGTATACTGTTTCAATTTATTACTGACTAATAATTGGTAAATGATATCTATCTATCTAGCTATATATATATTATCTCTCAATAACAAGGAAAAACAAAATATGATTTCGCTTTCTAAGTACATTTGTAAGTTAAAAAACGAAAATAAAACACCTAAAGTTAAATGGAAAATCCTCAAACATGTTTCTTCGTCTTGGAGACAAAATGGAAATCATTAAATACATGAGTAGCAAAATAATATTAAACCAGAGGTATGAAACCACAGTAAACTGCAAACACATTAAAGGACTAACATTACAATCATGCTAAAACTACAAAAGCTAAATTTAGGACGTCTAGAAAGAATAGAACTTTATAGTATTAACAACACACTTACCTCAAATTTCACCTATATTTTGTAATACAAACTGTGATATAATTAAAGATTTATACAAAAAGAGGTCTCCTAACTTTTAAATTAAGGTTAGATATAAAAAAAGGATTAATTATAAAAACCATGTTTAAATACAAATATATTTGTTGTTGTATAATTCACTCATACAGATATGTTTTCCAAATAGCAACTCCTATTCTCAATTTATCGCATTATTCCTACCCCTCCTCACCCCATATACATTTTCCTTTTTCATTTTGTCAAACCCAAACGACTGACCATAAGGGTGTAAAGTACCATCCTTTACCTTCTAATGTTAAATCTGTCTATAAAATTTCAACATGTTCATTAATCACATCTATCCCCTACCTATCCCACTTTTCGTTCAAGTTCTAACTGAAAACTTAACACTTGTATTTATTAATTTCCCACCCACCTACCTCTCACCCACAAGTCGCCAAATTTAAGATAAAGAATTTCCATTTTCTTTTCACACTGCCCGATGAGACATTGCCCTTTCAATGTCGAAACAAAATATACACTTTGGAGTAGATAATAATTTGTACATGTTCTAAACTATAATTAATAATAAAAATTCATAGGTCTATATTATATCGAGCACTGCTTTAAATTAATGTTTTAGAACGTTGTCAAACTTTCTTCTTCCTTATTCACTTGTATATATATATATATATATATATATATATATAAACAAACGTTTGAAGGTACAAATTTTGTACACTAATTTAAACACAAGTAATTTATTGACAATCTCAAGAGCTCTTTCGTCCAACATCTCATCAGGAGAAAACCGTTGGAATCAAAAATGAAACAAAACACCAACAAAAATTAAGAGCAAATATAGCGGGGAACGCCAATATAAATATACATATAAATATAGATTAATAACAAGGGGAGGAGAAAACGCGAGAAAATAATGATCATGGGATAGTCAAAATGCTATTTTTTGTTTGATCTGTGATTCCAACGATTTTCTACTGATGAGTTATTAGACGAAAGTGCTCTTGAGACTGTTAACAAATACCTTGTTTTTAAACTAATATATCTATGAAACATTTTAATAATACCTAGATATTTAAATGATATTCGGCTACTTTCTACTTATCACAGAGTCAAAATTTCTAATACTTGATTGTATAACAGTTTAAAGAAATACGATAAATTTCATGTAAAATCTCATAACGCTTTGATGTTAAAATATGAGAAAAAAACACTCTTTTCAAGCATCACATAAATGAGTATCTTATAAATGTATCTTTTGTCCTGTTAAATTACAGCAATTTAATATTATTTCCGTTAATATTAAAGCATATGTTCGAAGGTAATTGCTCATAATATTTTCAGTCCGTATGCATGTGATGACAAGTGAAAAAAAACAAAGGAGTGTTGTTTATGTTTTGTAGATTCGTGCATTTCTAAAGGATGTAAAAATGGTGGAACTTGTAGTAATGTCAGCAACACATGGAAATGTATGTGCAATCCTGGGTTTAGCGGAAAATATTGTCAACAAGGTAAGAGGTGCATTGATGCTTTAGATTTTACTAAATAGGATATGAAATTGATTCTCGAATATTTACAGATCACCCAATAATATTGAGGATCAAAATGCAATGTCGGATATCCATTTTGTGAAATATTTGTTGATGACTGTTTTAGGTGTGAGATAGACTACTAACTCAAAGCTTAAGGCAATGGAAATTAAATATCTGCAATGAGTGTCATAAGTAAGAATTTAGATGAATTATTGCGATTGAATTTTCATAAGCGAAACAGATATTTTGCTTTAATATAAAAAAAAATAATGGCGAATGTTCTAATACAGTGATAGTGATTTCACTTTTAGAATTGGAAAGAAAAAGCTGCTGGGATAGAGAGAAACGTGTATATTACCGATCTGTGAGTTTGTGCTAGCGATGAATATAAAAAGAAAATCGAAAATAATATGTAGTATTATTATGTATATGTGAATGGATTTACATCAAATGTTTGTTCTTTCAGTAAATAGCAAATACCATCATATATTAATATCCGTGAAGTTTTAATGGTATACAATTATTAAAACAATAATATTGTAGGATATTAGAAGGATTTAATATTGTTTGTTAATACATTCGACGTGAAAATGATTAGTGTGTTTGTTAGAAAGAAATTTGCGTGATATCTTATGATTGAGTGGGAAACAAAGTTCATTGAAATGTTCATTTCTTTTGAATTACCATTATTTTACAATTTACAGAACAAGAATGCCATTGCAGTGGATACGGAGATCCTCACTACAAAACCTTTGACGGACAAATAATACACTTCATGGGTATTTGCAAATACACTTTGGCTACAAGTACTAAAAATGCATCGAATTATTTCGCCGTTGAAGTTAAAAATGAACACCGTGGCAATAGCCGAGTATCACACACAAGGATGGTTGATATCAAAGTGAGCGGATGCACAGTTAGACTGTTGCCCGGAAACAAAATGCTTGTGAGTAAGAATTGATCATGTCAAAATGTGAAAACTGCAAATATTTCAAACGTGTTTATGAGTAGTAGAATAAATATTAACAATTTCAAACACGACTTTGTTTGTAGGTAAATGGTGAGCAAAGGTCATTCCCAATTCACAACGTTTTTGGAATCTCGGCCAAATTCTCTTGCGGCTGGTCGACGGTGTTCACTAAATGGGGTCTTACAGTTAAGTTTGACGGAATACACAGAGTAAAGGTGACATTACCAGGCAGATTTGCCAGTAAGCTGACTGGAATCTGTGGTGATTGTAACGGAAAGAAAGACGATTTACGCACGAAAGAAGGGGAAGATGTATCGCAGAAGAACAACAAATATTCCTTGATTGGAAACAGCTATAAAGTGAAAGATGATAGTGATAAACCAACAACCAAGTAAGCAACAAAGAATAATAATCATAGCTTTGATTAGAAAATCGTTTTTATTCAGTGAATATTAAAATCCTTCAGATGTTTGACGGGAGGAATGCTTTTTAAGCTGAACAATAACTTATAAATTGTACACTGACAAAAGCATACATACACAAAGTACACACACATATATATATGTTAACATAATTATCAATGATTTGGTTAACGTCGATGTGAATTCATAATAGTACACTTCATACATGACACCAGCAATATCGCTTGTAATATTCTAATGTAATTTCTTTAAAATGTTCTGGCCGTTTATATTTAAATTGATGTAAAAAGGCTTACATATAAACTTGTAACAGTAACAAAAAGTTATAGATGGATTTTGTTAATGAAGAAAGATGACGCGTATACAAATTAAAGATTGTGTCAATTTTTTCTCAGATATTTTCCGGTTTTCTTTTTAGATGTGATGTAAATGATTACGAAATGAATTGTACAGCTGAAGATACAAAGATATGCGAGATCATGGAAGGCAATATTTTCAAAGACTGCACCGAAAAACTTAGAGAGAAAAGAGTCAAAACGTATTTGGAATCATGTCGAATTGATGCTTGTGCATATCGCGACAACAAAAGTCAGTTAAATTTTATTGTGTGTTCTGCCATCGAAGAATTTGCTGGAGAATGTGCTAAGGCAGGAGTTCCCGTAAACTGGAGGAGAGCTAACTTTTGCCGTAAGATATATATCATCTATTAAATTTATACTCATAACATTTCTAGATATTACTTGCATTGCATGTTATTCGATTACAAAGGGTACGAAGCGTAGTAAATATCGTATTTAATTTATTTGGAAATGTCGCAAATATCGAATTAGCTGAGAACAATTTTTAATTACATCCATAATTGTGCAATTAACAATAATTTATTCTGCAATATTCTGAAGTCCAAAATATGGTTTGTTTATTTGAAATGTGTTTGTTATTTTATCTTCTGTGCGAAAGAAAAATTTCTGATTGTTCGACATGAAGTTGAGTGTTATGTCTATTACGCAAATTTCTGCATTGAAATTTGAAGTTTCGTTTGTCAGATGTTTTTTTCTCTTTCTGTATACTGCTGAAAATCCTGTTTTATTTTTGTATGTTAACCCCTCTTCGAAGATTTATGAGAGCATGGGATAATTGATATTTTCTTATTATTCTTGATATGTATATTGATACATATATGTTATTGATTTTCTTGAGTTTGAAATGTATTACTGCCATGCATCGGCAAAGGTGCTACATTTGGAATGATTTCTTCTTCATAAAAAATGAGATTCTTTAGAATCTACTTATCTGGTTATCCCTAAGCATTCATGAAAATTCATTAAAATGATAACCATGGAAAGTATCATCGTAATCACTACAATCTTGAGAAGATATAGCTCATTATTTATAAAAATTCCATATTTTGTAATGTCCGATTGATTTATGATGTCTTTTCAATTGTCATTTTTCACACGGACATGAAATGGCATTTACTGAGAGCAAATGTTGACTTTTTCGAGCTAAAAGCACTCACATAAGCTGCTTCCAGCTAAATATCTGGTTAGTCTTCTCTCTGGTGTGCGTCATGTTTTATGAAACATTTCCTTCACCAGCGGCTCAGTGAAATGATCTGTAAAGAGAAATGTACACTTAAATTATTTAAAATTAAAATTTCTATTTTTAGGAATATTACTCGGGTAGCAATTATTGCTAGACGTATTAGAACGAGAATTTCATAGTAATTTTGATATATTCCACAAATATTCCATTGTAGTATTTTATATCCGATCTTCCTAAATTGTTTGGGTTTAATACATTTTTATTTTTTTGGCTTTGTTTTCAACGTCTTGCTGGCGTATCATCTTTCTTCTGTAGTCTATCGAATCTATGATTTTTTGTTAACGGACTAGATATTTTGCTAGAAAAATTTTACTGAGGACTACTTACCAGAGAAGTCTATTTTAAGCGTTGCTAGAGAGATACGTGCTTTTTGTGAGTTGTTATTTTTGTGTTATGATTAAGTAAAGAATTTGTGTCTTTACTTCCGAAATCCTTGGCCCAATATATTCTTAGTTTTTTTCACCATATATCGTGTATATCGTGTATCTTCTGTGAACTTTAATGTGTGGTTCAATATTCTAAATCATGAACCTTCAATGGATTAGGAAATATACAGAGTTTGGCCCTATCAGTCTTCTATCCAATTTTGATATCCTTTGGGATTTAGGGTTTATTAAATGTTAAGATATATATATATATATATATATATATATATATATATATATATATATATATATATATGCGTTAGAATTTCATGATATCTTCTTTTTAGCTGATTATAAATTATAAAAAAGTTAGAACACCTTTGCATCTACAAGATTACATTTATTTAGTCGGTCATAATGAAGATCAGCTATCTAATACTGGCAACTCCTTTTGAAATGTTCAGACATTCATGTACATATGTACACTCTTAAATTCAAAGGAAGCATTCATTTTTAATATATTATATATATATTTTTATTTTTGATATCCACAAAAAAATGACACTTCCCATTTAAACCTTTTTTCTGCATGTAGTATTAATTACATGCCGATTAATATTTCAATAAAAACTGATGAGATATTGGATAGATGATAGTTTTTTATCGCTATGAATATACGGAAAGACATTCTGGTTTTTATTTCTGAAACAGTGTCATATATAATTTATAGATATTTGCTATATGATGTTTTTTTATTAGTACTGTCATTTCAAAGAAACAACGACATGCATTTACAATTGGAAATATCTTAAAGTGACAAACTATTCGTTTCATTGAGTTTTCCAGAGAGAATTGTTTTTCCGAAGGTAAATTACAGCACAATCTACGTTTATTGTATCCAAAACGTGAAGCCTTAATTTATAAAAAGCTGCCATGCATTTTTTCCATTTATTTATCTGTCAGTCAGAATATATAGCAAAATATTAATAAGTATTATTTCAAAATATTAAAAATTAAAATGTATGATTACTATGTGATCACTTGGAGGAACAATGTCAGGCTTAATTATATACGCGCAAGGGTTGGACAAAGAATGTGTGCGTTCGAGTCGGGCTACTTCAACCAAATTCTATACAATGCAAGGACGAAAAAGAAGAATTATCCCTCACATGAGGATTATAGATCCGGCTCAGGCCTAAAACGTACTCTACGTTAATGTTCTATTGCATTACGGGTCGGCATCAGGGGAGAAATACAGTTGTAATTAATGAATTGGAGATAAATTTTCTGCAAAGGCTCAATCGATGTATTCTACCAACACAGCAAACAGGTCGTAAATTACATTTGCTAATTTGAAACGGTAAAATTAAGTTTTATAGAGAATTTCGTTTGATGTGTGGGCCGCGAAAGTGACAAAGAAATTATATTTCGTTTCGATATCGATAGTCGTTTTGATATAAATACAATAATATATCTATTATGAATATCTATATCGTAATTCATTTAAAAGGTTTGCTATTGCAAACCTTTTAAATTTTCATTTCAAAATAGTTCGTATTGAAGAGGTGAAATAAATGAAAAGTATGTTTAGCGAAACATTAAAAAATTAGAATACTGCAAACACAAAAGATTCCTCCGGTAAAAATAAACGTAAATTTTCTATAATTAAGTTTTAATTTCCACAGGAAACTAGCTAGTTTAGTACAATTTAAAAGGCTTTCCAGTGTAAGTGTATATTTATGCTTAATTAAATCTACATTTAAACTGGATTGGTAGATCTAATATTTTTTGCTTTGATAATTTTGTCAATAAATTTACCTTTGTGAACAATACCAGTTGAATTGCAAAGTCCGTCACGTTGACATTCATAATGTTGTTTTGTAAATTGTTATTTAAGTTTTTGGCGTTTTGTATTTTTATGTAATTTTCTACATTACAATTACAGCTATAACTCAGTCTGACTGAAAATTCATGGAACATTATATTAAATTCTGAGCTCGCTGGAAGGTCTTTATCGATTAGTCTAAAAACATTTGTCCTATTTTCGGTTTTTACTATTAAGTTAAAAAGTGGGTTAAATCATATAATGTTTCAACATATAAAAGTTGGTATTAGATTGCTTGGTTGGGTTTGTATTCTAATAAGTTTTCGTCACTAGATCTTTAAAGCATCAGTATAATTGTTTTTTTTCATCAAATATAAATTTCTCGACGAATATTTTGATACCCTGCTTTATTATATATATATATATATATATATATATATATATATATATATATATATATATATATAATTTCTTCCCTACAGAAAAGAAATGTCCTAAAGGAAAAATATACAAATTTAAAGCATTTGCGGATCAACCATCTTGCAATAATCCAGAACCAAATGTATCAAAAGTGATAGAAGGTTGCGTGTGTCCGGAAGGATACTTACTCAGCGGAAAGAAATGTGTCCCCACATCTAAATGTGGATGTCTCCGTGATGACAAATTTTACATGCAAGTGAGTACATAATAATAAATTTAAATGACAAGAGTGTTATACATGTGAGGTAATTTTATTATGTTTTTGATATTCTGAAATAACTATTGAAAGAATCAATCTGTTTTGTTTTCTTTCAATTCTCACATACATTTCTTGTTGACATTGCATCATACGGGTTTTAAATAAGAAGAATTTTCATATAATAAAATATAACATAAAATACATGTTTTTACTTAAAATGTATGTTTCTTGATATATTAATGGCATGCTTTTAATTTAGAAACGAAAGTTATTTTTTTTAATTTCTAAAAAAATTGGGTTCTTTTTAAAGAGACAAGCAAAATTGAAAGAAGCACTGCGTATCACTATTATTTTTTTCGATGAATTATGTTCTTATTTTTGTCAGACAAATTGTGTATCGGATTTTACAAATGATAATCGGTTTTATGACAAGAAGGAAATCTTAACAGCTTTGAATAAATTTTCTATTAATGTGTGGAAAATATATTTAATTGCATACAAAATCGGTAGACAAATATACGAAACATGGTCTTCAGTCATGAAAGTTTTGTGAATAAATGTATGCTAATATATATATATATATATATATATATATAAATATATATATATATTACAGGCTATTTGTCCGAAAATATTTTTGTTTACATGAACAAAATTTCAGATCTATTATTCATTTGATCTGAAGAATTTAATTTTAATATTAACAACTGATTGCAACCAAGAATCCTAATCTGATATTAATATATTATTTCCTTAAGGCTAATGAAGAACACATAGATGAAAAATGTCAAGTGAAAACTATTTGTAAGGTTGGTGGCAAATTGTATAGTAAAACATTGGAACCTTGTAAAGCAAATGAAATCTGTCGTGTTCAAAACGGAAAACGTGCCTGTATCTGCAAAGAAGGGTACTATACTTACAAGAAAAGATGTCTACCTGCAGGTATTTATATATTAAACTTTTGCGAATATATACTTTTTCCCTTGTCAATGTCGTTCATTTCTTGTATTTACTACAATGACAAAACTAGAAAAGAAACTAATGTAATGGTTATTCAAAAATGTCTTGTAAAACATTGAATATTATTCGGTGATAGAATATGGAATATTCCTTCAAGCTATCTACTTCTCTATGAACCGGTTTGTTTTCAACTTTTAATGTCCAAGCAATGAGAAAATAGGAAAACTCATGCAAAACACAATGGATTTTTTTTAAAAAGAGCTATACAGTTGATTATAAAATAAAAACATATTTATAGTAAAATGTCCAACAACACATATTTAAAGCTAAATAAAAAGCGAAACATTTTTACCTGTAGGTGAAAGTATAGAGTTGCGTTCAAAATATATATAGTTGATGAGATAAAGTGGTGTTTAGATTTTCTTTTTTTTATAAGCGTTTCACCCCAAGCAAGGCATGTCACTGCCACTAAAGTGCAGGGGGCTTCGTAGAGTTGAGAAAGGCTGATTAATAGGAAATGACAGAGGGTGGGTGATAGGCGGGTAAGGATTTGGGTAGATGAGAGTGTTGTGAGAATAGTTGGGAGTTAGTGTGATAGGAGGTATCTATTGACCCTACATTTAAACACCTGGAGATTGTAACTGTCGGGAAAGCAGACTTGTGGAAGGGAGTTTCACAGGCGGGAAGCGCGAGAAAAGAAGCTGTTGGAGTAGTTGGAGTGTTGGTTACATCTTATTTGATTAACTGTAAAAGTGTGGGACGTAGTTGCTAATCTAGTATCTCGTGTAAATTCGTGCTTAGGCGGCACCAGTGATCTAAGCTCATCGGAGCAGAAGCCATGAAAGTACTTGTAGAAGAGACACAGGGAAGCCACATCACGCCGGTGTGAGAGCGGCTGCATCCGGTCTGCCAAGTCAGTATCAACCACCTTACAGATCCTCCTTTGTATTTTGTCAAGAAGCTCAAGGAGAGCAGCAGGGGCACCCGAACATATATAGCAGCAATATTCAGTGCACGGGCGGATGGTTGATTTGTATATGTGCAGAATAGATTCAGGTGGGAAAAATTTCCGGGCCCTGCACAGGAAGCCCACTTTCATAACAGCAGATTTGGCAATGGATTCAATATAGTCATTCCATTTGAGGTCCGCCGAGAGTGTAAGGCCAAGGAGGCGTAGTATTTTTTACATTTTAATGGTATAATCTATAGAGATAAATATGCCGCTGAACGCAATCAACCAGAGAATAAAATGAAAAAAATTTGTATCATTAGTCCAGATAATATCAGAAAATAGATATAACGGGCTGTATTTCAAAATATGCCTTCAAACAATCTACAATATGAATTATACATATCACTGCTTCTAGTAATTATGTTCGCACCACCATATATATATATAAAAGCTGAATATCATTTACAACATATTCAATTGTGTGTGTAGAATAATATATTTTGTGAATTGAATTGTTTCAACAATTTATGTTTCACCAATAAACTTATCAGAAAAATTTTAATATACAATTCATATCAAATCCATAATTAATTTTTTTTTAAATATAGAATCGTGAATGACCATATTCTTGTAGCTTACCAGCATAAAACATCAATTTTTACATTCTTAAATTAATTTTTCCGTGAACTTGTTCTGATCCTTATATTAATGCAATGATGACTGATGTAAAGCAAAACGGTGTTATTCATATTTTTCAGATTCATGCATTTTTAAAGGGTGTCGAAATAGTGGAACTTGTAGTAAGACCAGTAAAACATGGAAATGTATGTGCAATGCTGGATTCGGCGGAAAATATTGTGAACAAGGTAGGAACATGTCTTAGAGTTTGCTAAAAGTGGCATGAATTGTTTCTCGTATAATTTTAGTTCCCCAATGGTATTTACGGTCAAAATGCAATATCAGTTATCCATTTGCTGAAATATTAGTTAGTATCTGTTTAAGGTGTCAAGTAGATTCCTAACAAATAGCTTAACGTAAAGTAAATGAAGTGTGTGCAATATTTGTCATAAAATATTTTGATGGTTTATTGCGATTGAACTTTCATTTTGTTAGCAAAACAAATTATGTTTCTATTAAGATAAAACGTAATGTTGAATATTCAAAACAATAATATTTGTATCATTTGTATATTTGGAAAATGTTTCAAGCATTTTTATGAGAATCATTTATATTGCTGATGAGCATGTTTAAACTTTGGTTGCTCAAAAATATTCAAAATATTATTCAATGGAATTATATATATGTGAACTTTTTGCATTTTATGGTTGTTCTTTCAGTAACTTATGTATTCCTCCGGGTAATAATATATGTAATTGCAATTGGTACAACATTATTAAAACAAAGAATATCAAAAGAGTGAAAAGGACATATAAACAGTTAGAAGATGATTCGTGTGTTTGCTAAAAAGTGTTTTGCGTGATATCTTATGATTGAGTGGGAGCGAAATTTAATTGAAATATTCATTTCTTTACAATTGTTTTTATTTTACAATTTACAGAAAAAGAGTGTCATTGCAGTGGATACGGAGATCCTCACTACCGAACCTTTGACGGGCAAATGATACACTTCATGGGTATTTGCAAGTACACATTGGCTACAAGTGCTAAAAATGCACCGAATTATTTCGCCGTTGAAGTTAAAAATGAACACCGTGGCAATAGCCGTGTATCACACACAAGGATGGTTGATATCAAAGTGAGCGGATGCACAGTTAGACTGTTGCCCGGAAACAAAATGCTTGTGAGTAAGAATTGATCATGTCAAAATGTGAAAACTGCAAATATTTCAAACGTGTTTATGAGTAGTAGAATAAATATTAACAATTTCAAACACGACTTTGTTTGTAGGTAAATGGTGAGCAAAGGTCATTCCCAATTCACAACGTTTTTGGAATCTCGGCCAAATTCTCTTGCGGCTGGTCGACGGTGTTCACTAAATGGGGTCTTACAGTTAAGTTTGACGGAATACACAGAGTAAAGGTGACATTACCAGGCAGATTTGCCAGTAAGCTGACTGGAATCTGTGGCGACTGTAACGAAAAGAAAGACGATTTACGCACGAAAGAAGGGGAAGATGTATCGCAGAAGAACAACAAATATTCCTTGATTGGAAACAGCTATAAAGTGAAAGATGATAGTGATAAACCAACAACCAAGTAAGCAACAAAGAATAATAATCATAGCTTTGATTAGAAAATTGTTTTTATTCAGTGAATATTAAAATCCTTCTGATGATTGAGGGAGGAATGCTTTTTAAGCTGAACAATAACTTATAAATTGTACGCAGACAAAAACATACACACACAGATACACACACAAAATACATATATATGTTAACAAAATTATCAATGATTTGGTTAACGTCGATGTGAATTCATAATAGCACACTTCATATATGACACCAGCAATATCGCTTGTAATATTCTAATGTAATTTCTTTAAAATGTTCTGGCCGATTTATATTTAAATTGATGTAAAAATGCTAACATATGAACTTGTAACATAAACATAAAGTATTAGATGGATTTTGTTAAAGAAGAATGATGAAGCGTATTCAAATTAACGCGTGTGTCAATGTTTTCTCGGATATTTTCCGGTTTTCGTTTTAGATGTGATGTAAATGATTACGAAATGAATTGTACAACTGAAGATACAAAGATATGCAAGATCATGGAAGGCAAACTTTTCGTAAATTGCGCCGTAAAACTTACAGAGAAAAGAGTCAAAACCTATTTGGAATCGTGTCGAATTGATGCTTGTGCATATCGCGACAACAAAAGTCAGTTAAATTTTATTGTGTGTTCTGCCATCGAAGAATTTGCTGGAGAATGTGCTAAGGCAGGAGTTCCCGTAAACTGGAGGAGAGCTAACTTTTGCCGTAAGATATATACCATCTATTAAATTTATACTCATAACATTTCTAGATATTGCTTGCATTGCATGTTATTCGATTACAAAGGGTACGAAGCGTAGTAAATATCGTATTTAATTTATTTGGAAATGTCGCAATTATTGAATTAACTGAGAACAATTTTAATTACATCCATAATTGTGCAATTAACAATAATTTATTCTGCAATATTCTGAAATCCAAAATATGTTTTTTTTTTTTAAATGTGTTGTTTTTTTATCATCAGTGTGAGAGAAAAATTTCTGATTGTTCGACATGAAGTTGAGTGTTATGTCTATTACACAAATTTGTGCGTTGAAAATTGAAGTTTCGTTTGTCATATGTTTTTTCTCTTTCTGTATACTGCTAAACACCCTCTTTTACTTTTGTATTTTAATCTCGCTTCGAAGATTTCTGAGAGTATGGGATAATTGATATTTTCTTTTTATTCTTGATATATAAATTGATACATAATTTTTATATGATTTTATTGAGTTTGAAATGTATTACTGCCATGCATGTTCCAAGGTGCTATATTTGCGATGATTATAATATAGATTTCTGTTTCATAAAAGATGTGTTCCTTTAGCATCTACCAATGTGGTTATCCCTAACTATTCATCAAATTGCAGGGAAAAATGATGACTATTGCAATTATCATCGTAATTACTACAATTAACGTAATGGTAAAAGGGCTAAATCCAACAGATATGTACCATTTCCCGAGAGCTTTTCATTTTATGGATCGATGTGTGACGTTTTCATCCATGAGAAGCTATAGCTCATTATTTATAAAAAACTCCATATTTTGTAATGTCCCATTGATTTATGATATCTTTTAAAATGTCATTTTTCATACGGTCATATAATGTTTTGTATTGAGAGCGAATGTTGTCTTTTTCAAGCTAAGTAGCACTCACATAAGCTGCTTGCAGCTAAATATCTAGTTAGTATTCTCTCTGGTGTGCGTTATGTTTTATTATACATTTCCTTCACCAGCAGCTCAGCGAAACGATCTGCAAAGAGAAATGTACACTTAAATATTTCAACTTAAATTTTCAATTTTTAGGAATATTACCCGGGTAGCAATTATTGCTAGACGTGTTAGAATGAGATATTAATTTTGATATATTCCACAAATGTTCCATTGTAGTATTTTATATTCGATCTTCGTAAATTGTTTGCTTTTATTACATTTTTATTTCTTTGGCTTTGTTTTCAACGTCTTGCTGCCGTATCATTTTTCTTCTGTAGTCTATCGAATCTATGATTTTTGTTAACGGAATAGATATTTTGTTAGATGATTTTACTGAGGACTACTTACCAGACAAGTGTATTTTAACCGTTGCTAGAGAGACACGTGTTCTTTGTGAGTTTTTATTTTAGTGTTATGATTAAGTAAAGAATTTGTGTCCTTTGCTGCCGGAATACATGGCCCAGTACAGTCTTAGTTCATTTCACCATATCTCATTTATATCGTGTATCCTCTGTGAACTTTAATGTGTGGTTCAGTTTTCTAAATCTTGAAACTTCAAAGGATTAGGAATATATAGAGTTTGGCCCTATCAGTCTTCTATCCAATTTTTATATCCTTTGGGATTTAGGTTTTATTAAATGTTAAAACATATATATTCTTTGGATTTTCATTATATCTCCTCTTTCAACTGATTATAAAAAAGTTAGAACAGCTTTGCTTCTCCAAGTTTACATTTATTTACTCGGTCATAATGAAGATCAGCTCTCTAAAACTGGCTTCTCCTTTTGAAATGTTCAGACATACATGAACGTATGTAGACTCCTGTATGCACAGGAAGCATTCATTTTTAATATATTATAGATATATATATATATTTATTTGTGATATCCTCAAAATAATTCTCATTTACTCCTTTCTTCTTCATGTAGCATTACTTCCATGGCGATTAATCTTTCAATAAAAATGATGAGATATTGGCTAGATGAGAGGTTTTTTTTTATCGCTATGAATATACGGAAAGTCATTCTGGTTTTTATTTCTGAATCAGAGTCATATATAATTTATTGATATTTGCAATATGATGTTATTTATTAGTACTGTGATTTCAAATAAACAACGGAATACATATACAATTGCGAATATTTTATTTTCCATTCATTTATCTGTCTGTCAGCATATTTTAGCATAATATTAATAAGTATTATTTCAAAATATTAAAAATTAAAATGTATGATTATTATGTGATCACTTTGAGGAACAATGTCAAGCTTAATTATATACGTGCAAGGGTTGGACAAAACAATGTGAGCGTTCGAATCGGGCTACTTCAACCAAATTCTATGCAATGTAAGGAGGAAGGGGAAGACTTATCCGTCACATGAGGACTTATAGATCCGGCTCACGCATCAAACATACTCTAGGTTAATGTTCTCTTGCATTACGGGTCGGTATCAAGGGATAATACAGTTGTAATTAATGAATTGGAGATAAGTTTTCTGCAAAGGCTCAATCGATGTATTCTACCAACCCATTATACAGGACGTGAATTACATTTGCTAATTTGAAACGGTAAAATTATGTTTTATAGAGAATTTCGTTTGATGTGTGGGCCGCGAAAGTGACAAAGAAATTATATTTCGTTTCGATATCGATAGTGGTTTTGATATAAATACAATAATATATCTATTATGAATATCTATATCGTAATTCATTTAAAAGGTTTGCAATATTAAATTTTTAATTTCAAAATAGTTCGTATTGAAGAGGTGAATTAAATGAAAAGTATGTTTAGCGAAACATTAAAAAAATAGAATACTGCAAACACAAATGATTTCTCCGGTAAATATATAAAAATACACAAACGCGCGAGCGCACACACATACACACACACACACACAAACACACGCACACCACACACACACACAACACACATACACACACACACGCAGAATTATATATATATATATATATATATATATATATATATATATAGGATTAATTACTAAGTTTTTTCATAATTAATTTAGAACATTAAGGACTGCATAAACAAGATTTCATTGAACTTATATTGTTGTACTTTTTTATATTCTACTAAATATTTATGGGCAAGTTTACACTTGGTCTTAATTTCTGTTCCTTGCTGAAGTAAATTTGAATAAGAAATATACAATTGCCAAGTTTTACTCCTGGCATTATGTGCATATTTTACTATCGTTTTAAGCTTTGGCTACATTTACTATGCTCCAAATTAGAACGTAATCTTTTCTATAATTCAGTTTTAATTTCCACACGAATCTATTTAGTTTTGTACAATTTTAAAGGCTTTCCAATGTAAGTGTACAATTATGGTTAATTCCATATACATTTAAACTGGATTTGGTAGATCAAATATTTGTTTTGCTTTGAAAATTTTTGTCAATAACGTTTGCTTTGTGAACAATAACAGTTGTATTGCAAAGTCCGTCACGTGTGCATTTATGATGTGGTTTTGTAAATTGTTATTTAAGTTGTTGGCGTTTTGTATTTTTATGTAATTTTCTAAATTATAAGTACAGCAGTAACTCAGGTTGACTGAAAATTCAAGGAATATTATATTAATTTCTAAGTTATCTGGAAATTTTTCATCCATCAGTTTAAAAATATTAGCCCTATGTTTGATGTTTACTACTAACTTAAAACGTGGGTTGATTCAAATAATGTTTTAATATATTACTCTTGTTATTAGATTGTTTGTTCGGGTTTGTATTCTAATATGTTTTCATCACTAGATCTTTAAATTATCAGTATAAATTACTTTTGTTTTCATCAAATATGAAGTTTTCGACGATTATTTTGATACCCTGTTTTCTTATATATATATATATATATATATATATATATATATATATATATATATATATAATTTCTTCCCTACAGAAAAGAAATGTCCTAAAGGAAAAATATACAAATTTAAAGCATTTGCGGATCAACCATCTTGCAGTAATCCAGAACCAAATGTATCAAAAATGATAGAAGGTTGCGTGTGTCCGAAAGGATACTTACTCAGCGGAAAGAAATGTGTCCCCCCATCTAAATGTGGATGTCTCCGTGATGACAAATTTTACATGCAAGTGAGTACATAATAATAAATTTAAATGACAAGAGTGTTATACATGTGAGGTAATTTTATTATGTTTTTGATATTCTGAAATAACTATTGAAAAAATCACTCTGTTTTGTTTTCTTTCTATTCTCACTTACATTTCTTTGTTGACATTGCATCATACGGGTTTTAAATGAGAAGAATTTTCATATAATAAAAACTAACATAAAATACATGTTTTATTTAAAATGTACGTGTCTTGATTTATTGATGCCATGCTCTTAATTTAGAAACGAAATTTATTTTTTTATAATTTCTAAAATAATTGGGTTCTTTTTAAAGAGACAAGCAAAATTGAAAGAAGCGCTGTGTATCACTATTAGTTTTACGAAAATGATGTTCTAATTTTTTTAGACAAATTGTGTATCGGTTTTACAAATTATAATCGGTTTTATGACAATCATACGCAGAAAATCTCAACAGTTTCTAAATAAATTTTCTGTTAAAGTCTGGAAAATATATTTCATTTCATACTAAATCTGTAGACAAATATACGGAACAGGATCTTAAGTCATGAAAGTACTTGAGAATATATGAATTCTAATATATATATATATATATATATATATATATATATATATATACATATGTATATATATATATATATATATATATATATATGTTACAGGCTATTTATCCGAAAATATTTTCGTTTACATGAACAAAATTTCAGATCTATTAGTCATTTGATCTGAAGAATTTAATTTTAATATTAACAACTGATTGCAACCAAGAATCCTAATCTGATATTAATATATTATTTCCTTAAGGCTAATGAAGAACACATAGATGAAAAATGTCAAGTGAAAACTATTTGTAAGGTTGGTGGCAAATTGTATAGTAAAACATTGGAACCTTGTAAAGCAAATGAAATCTGTCGTGTTCAAAACGGAAAACGTGCCTGTATCTGCAAAGAAGGGTACTATACTTACAAGAAAAGATGTCTACCTGCAGGTATTTATATATTAAACTTTTGCGAATATATACTTTTTCCCTTGTCAATGTCGTTCATTTCTTGTATTTACTACAATGACAAAACTAGAAAAGAAACTAATGTAATGGTTATTCAAAAATGTCTTGTAAAACATTGAATATTATTCGGTGATAGAATATGGAATATTCCTTCAAGCTATCTACTTCTCTATGAACCGGTTTGTTTTCAACTTTTAATGTCCAAGCAATGAGAAAATAGGAAAACTCATGCAAAACACAATGGAATTTTTTTAAAAAAGAGCTATACAGTTGATTATAAAATAAAAAAACATATTTATAGTAAAATGTCCAACAACACATATTTAAAGCTAAATCAAAAGCGAAACATTTTTACCTGTAGGTGAAAGTATAGAGTTGCGTTCAAAATATATATAGGTGATGATATAAAGTGGTGTTTAGATTCTTTTTTTTTTATAAGCGTTTCACCCCGAGCAAGGCATGTCACTGCCACTACTGTGCAGGGGGCTACGTAGAGTGGAGAAAGGCTGATTGAATATAGGAAATGACAGAGGGTGGGTGATAGGCGGGTAAGGATTTGGGTAGATGAGAGTGTTGTGAGAATAGTTGGGAGTTAGTGTGATAGGAGGTATCTATTGACCCTATATTTAAACACCTGGAGATTGTAACTGTCGGGATAGCAGACTTGTGGAAGGGAGTTTCACAGGCGGGAAGCGCGAGAAAAGAAGCTTTGGAGGAGAATTTACGGTTACATCTTATTTGTTTAACTGTAAAAGGGTGGGACCTAGTTGCTAATCTAGTATCTCGTGTAAATTCGAGCTTAGGCGGCACCAGTGATCTAAGCTCATCGGAGCAGAAGCCATGAAAGTACTTGTAGAAGAGGCACAGTGAAGCCACATCACGCCGGTGTGAGAGCGGCTGCAGCCGGTCTGCCAAGTCAGTATCAACCACGTTACAGATCCTCCTTTGTATTTTGTCAAGAAGCCCAAGGAGAGCAGCTGGGCACCCGAACAGATATAGCAGCAATATTCAGTGCACGGGCGGATGGTTGATTTGTATATGTGCAGAATAGACTCAGGTGGGAAAAATTTCCGGGCCCTGCACAGGAAGCCCACTTTCATAACAGCAGATTTGGCAATGGATTCAATATAGTCATTCCATTTGAGGTCCGCCGAGAGTGTAAGGCCAAGGAGGCGTAGTAATTTTTACATTTTAGAATGGTATAATCTATACAGATAAATATGCCGCTGAACGCAATCAACCAAAGAATAAAATGAAAATAATTTGTATCATTAGTCCAGATAATATCAGAAAATAGATATAACGGGCTGTATTTCAAAATATGCCTTCAAACAATCTACAATATGAATTATACATATCACTGCTTCTAGTAATTATGTTCGCACCACCATGTATATACATAAAAGCTGAATATCATTTACAACATATTCAATTGTGTGTGTAGAATAATATATTTTGTGAATTGAATTGTTTCAACAATTTAAGTTTCACCAATAAACTTATCAGAAAAATTTTAATATACAGTTCATATCAAATCCATAATTAATTTTTTTTTAAATATAGAATCGTGAATGACCATATTCTTGTAGCTTACCAGCATAAAACATCAATTTTTACATTCTTAAATTAATTTTTCCGTGAACTTGTTCTGATCCTTATATTAATGCAATGATGACTGATGTAAAGCAAAACGGTGTTATTCATATTTTTCAGATTCATGCATTTTTAAAGGGTGTCGAAATAGTGGAACTTGTAGTAAGACCAGTAAAACATGGAAATGTATGTGCAATGCTGGATTCGGCGGAAAATATTGTGAACAAGGTAGGAACATGTCTTAGAGTTTGCTAAAAGTGGCATGAATTGTTTCTCGTATAATTTTAGTTCCCCAATGGTATTTACGGTCAAAATGCAATATCAGTTATCCATTTGCTGAAATATTAGTTAGTATCTGTTTAAGGTGTCAAGTAGATTCCTAACAAATAGCTTAACGTAAAGTAAATGAAGTGTGTGCAATATTTGTCATAAAATATTTTGATGGTTTATTGCGATTGAACTTTCATTTTGTTAGCAAAACAAATTATGTTTCTATTAAGATAAAACGTAATGTTGAATATTCAAAACAATAATATTTGTATCATTTGTATATTTGGAAAATGTTTCAAGCATTTTTATGAGAATCATTTATATTGCTGATGAGCATGTTTAAACTTTGGTTGCTCAAAAATATTCAAAATATTATTCAATGGAATTATATATATGTGAACTTTTTGCATTTTATGGTTGTTCTTTCAGTAACTTATGTATTCCTCCGGGTAATAATATATGTAATTGCAATTGGTACAACATTATTAAAACAAAGAATATCAAAAGAGTGAAAAGGACATATAAACAGTTAGAAGATGATTCGTGTGTTTGCTAAAAAGTGTTTTGCGTGATATCTTATGATTGAGTGGGAGCGAAATTTAATTGAAATATTCATTTCTTTACAATTGTTTTTATTTTACAATTTACAGAAAAAGAGTGTCATTGCAGTGGATACGGAGATCCTCACTACCGAACCTTTGACGGGCAAATGATACATTTCATGGGTATTTGCAAGTACACATTGGCTACAAGTGCTAAAAATGCACCGAATTATTTCGCCGTTGAAGTTAAAAATGAACACCGTGGCAATAGCCGTGTATCACACACAAGGATGGTTGATATCAAAGTGAGCGGATGCACAGTTAGACTGTTGCCCGGAAACAAAATGCTTGTGAGTAAGAATTGATCATGTCAAAATGTGAAAACTGCAAATATTTCAAACGTGTTTATGAGTAGTAGAATAAATATTAACAATTTCAAACACGACTTTGTTTGTAGGTAAATGGTGAGCAAAGGTCATTCCCAATTCACAACGTTTTTGGAATCTCGGCCAAATTCTCTTGCGGCTGGTCGACGGTGTTCACTAAATGGGGTCTTACAGTTAAGTTTGACGGAATACACAGAGTAAAGGTGACATTACCAGGCAGATTTGCCAGTAAGCTGACTGGAATCTGTGGCGACTGTAACGAAAAGAAAGACGATTTACGCACGAAAGAAGGGGAAGATGTATCGCAGAAGAACAACAAATATTCCTTGATTGGAAACAGCTATAAAGTGAAAGATGATAGTGATAAACCAACAACCAAGTAAGCAACAAAGAATAATAATCATAGCTTTGATTAGAAAATCGTTTTTATTCAGTGAATATTAAAATCCTTCTGATGATTGAGGGAGGAATGCTTTTTAAGCTGAACAATAACTTATAAATTGTACGCAGACAAAAACATACACACACAGATACACACACAAAATACATATATATGTTAACAAAATTATCAATGATTTGGTTAACGTCGATGTGAATTCATAATAGCACACTTCATATATGACACCAGCAATATCGCTTGTAATATTCTAATGTAATTTCTTTAAAATGTTCTGGCCGATTTATATTTAAATTGATGTAAAAATGCTAACATATGAACTTGTAACATAAACATAAAGTATTAGATGGATTTTGTTAAAGAAGAATGATGAAGCGTATTCAAATTAACGCGTGTGTCAATGTTTTCTCGGATATTTTCCGGTTTTCGTTTTAGATGTGATGTAAATGATTACGAAATGAATTGTACAACTGAAGATACAAAGATATGCAAGATCATGGAAGGCAAACTTTTCGTAAATTGCGCCGTAAAACTTACAGAGAAAAGAGTCAAAACCTATTTGGAATCGTGTCGAATTGATGCTTGTGCATATCGCGACAACAAAAGTCAGTTAAATTTTATTGTGTGTTCTGCCATCGAAGAATTTGCTGGAGAATGTGCTAAGGCAGGAGTTCCCGTAAACTGGAGGAGAGCTAACTTTTGCCGTAAGATATATAACATCTATTAAATTTATACTCATAACATTTCTAGATATTGCTTGCATTGCATGTTATTCGATTACAAAGGGTACGAAGCGTAGTACATATCGTATTTAATTTATTTGGAAATGTCGCAATTATTGAATTAACTGAGAACAATTTTAATTCCATCCATAATTGTGCAATTAACAATAATTTATTCTGCAATATTCTGAAATCCAAAATATGTTTGTTTTTTTTTTAAATGTGTTGTTTTTTTATCATCAGTGTGAGAGAAAAATTTCTGATTGTTCGACATGAAGTTGAGTGTTATGTCTATTACACAAATTTGTGCGTTGAAAATTGAAGTTTCGTTTGTCATATGTTTTTTCTCTTTCTGTATACTGCTAAACACCCTCTTTTACTTTTGTATTTTAATCTCGCTTCGAAGATTTCTGAGAGTATGGGATAATTGATATTTTCTTTTTATTCTTGATATATAAATTGATACATAATTTTTATATGATTTTATTGAGTTTGAAATGTATTACTGCCATGCATGTTCCAAGGTGCTATATTTGCGATGATTATAATATAGATTTCTGTTTCATAAAAGATGTGTTCCTTTAGCATCTACCAATGTGGTTATCCCTAACTATTCATCAAATTGCAGGGAAAATGATGACTATTGCAATTATCATCGTAATTACTACAATTAACGTAATGGTAAAAGGGCTAAATCCAACAGATATGTACCATTTCCCGAGAGCTTTTCATTTTATGGATCGATGTGTGACGTTTTCATCCATGAGAAGCTATAGCTCATTATTTATAAAAAACTCCATATTTTGTAATGTCCCATTGATTTATGATATCTTTTAAAATGTCATTTTTCATACGGTCATATAATGTTTTGTATTGAGAGCGAATGTTGTCTTTTTCAAGCTAAGTAGCACTCACATAAGCTGCTTGCAGCTAAATATCTAGTTAGTATTCTCACTGGTGTGCGTTATGTTTTATTATACATTTCCTTCACCAGCAGCTCAGCGAAACGATCTGCAAAGAGAAATGTACACTTAAATATTTCAACTTAAATTTTCAATTTTTAGGAATATTACCCGGGTAGCAATTATTGCTAGACGTGTTAGAATGAGATATTAATTTTGATATATTCCACAAATGTTCCATTGTAGTATTTTATATTCGATCTTCGTAAATTGTTTGCTTTTATTACATTTTTATTTCTTTGGCTTTGTTTTCAACGTCTTGCTGCCGTATCATTTTTCTTCTGTAGTCTATCGAATCTATGATTTTTGTTAACGGAATAGATATTTTGTTAGATGATTTTACTGAGGACTACTTACCAGACAAGTGTATTTTAACCGTTGCTTAGAGAGACACGTGTTCTTTGTGAGTTTTTATTTTAGTGTTATGATTAAGTAAAGAATTTGTGTCTTTTGCTGCCGGAATACATAGCCCAGTACAGTCTTAGTTCATTTCACCATATTTCATTTATATCGTGTATCCTCTGTGAACTTTAATGTGTGATTCAGTTTTCTAAATCTTGAAACTTCAAAGGATTAGGAATATATAGAGTTTGGCCCTATCAGTCTTCTATCCAATTTTTATACCCTTTGGGATTAAGATTTTATTACATATTAAAACATATATATGTTTTGGAATTTCATTATACCTTCTCTTTAAACTAATTATAAAAAAAGTTAGAACACCTTTGCCTCTCCAAGATTACATTTATTTACTCGGTCATAATGAAGATCAGCTATCTAATACTAGCTTCTCCTTTTGAAATATTCAAACATACATGAACGTATGTACACTCCTGTATGCACAGGAAGCATTCATTTTAATATATTATATATATATATATATATATATATATATATATATATATATATATATAATTATTATTGATATCCTAAAAAAAATTCTCATTTACTCCTTTCTTCTTCATGTAGCATTAATTCCATGGCGATTAACTATACAATAAAAATGATGAGATATTGGCTAGATGAGAGTTTTTTTTTTATCGTATGAATATACGGAAAGTCATTCTGGTTTTTATTTCTGAATCAGAATAATATATATTTTATTGATATTTGCAATATGATGTTATTTATTAGTACTGTGATATCAAACAAACAACGGAATACATTTACAATTGCGAATATCTATATGTGACAATCAATTCGTTCCACTGAATCCTCCAGAGTGATTTTTCCGAAGGTAATTTACAGCACAATTTACGCCTTTTGTATACAAAGCGTAACGCCTTAATATATAAACAGGTGCAATGAATTTTTTCCATTCATTTATCTGTCGGTCAGCATATTTTAGCATAATATTAATAAGTATTATTTCAAAATATTAAAAATTAAAATGTACGATTACTATGTGATCACTTTGAGGAACAATGTCAAGCTTCATTATATATTTTTTTTTTTTTTTTTAAATCATTTCACCCCGAGCAAGGCAGAAACGCCACTGATGTGCAGGAGGTTACATAAATGTAGAAAGATTAATTAGAAAAGAGTGAGGAGTACAAGCTAGTTAGAAAGGAACAATAGAAAACTGAGAAAGCAGGTGCAATGACAGGTACATGGGCGGAGAGAAAGGGAAGGTTATACAGGGGAGGGGAGAGAGCTAGAGGCCAGTGGTTAGTAGGTGAGTATTAACTTTGCTTTTAAATTTCTGGAGGTCGTAGCCGTCAGGAAAGCAAGAATACGGGAGTGAGTTCCACAGGCGGGAAGTGCGAGAGAGGAAGCTGCAGGAGTAGAATTGTCGTCTGCGTTTGGCTAACCTGACTGTGAATGGGTGGGACCCAGTTGCCAGTCTGGTTGAACGGGTAAACACCTGTTGAGGAGGCATCAGTGACTTAAGCTCATCCGAGCAGAAGCCATGAAAGTATTTATAGAAGAGACAGAGGGAGGCCACATTTCGACGATGGGAAAGTGGCTGCAGACGAGTCGCCAGATCAGTACCTATCACATTACAGACTCTCCTTTGGAGCTTGTCAAGAACACTGAGGAGAACGGCAGGGGCACCTGACCATAAATGGCAGCAGTACTCCATGCACGGACGGATGGTTGACTTGTATATATGCAGGATGGATTCAGGTGGAAAAAACATCCTGGATCGACATAGTGACCCAATCTTCTTAGCAGTAGATTTTGCTATGGATTCAATATAGTGCTTCCATTTGAGGTCTGAGGACAGGGTAAGTCCGAGGAGGCGTAGTGTATTACTCTCCGGGAGAATCATCTGGTCCATGCTTATGGGAGGCAGAAGAGGTTGTCTGTAATGGTTGACAGACAACAGCTTGGTCTTAGAGGAATTGAAGTTGACAAGCCACTTCTTGCCCCAGTTCACCACAGAGTGTAGATCCCGCTCAAGGTCAGCAGCGAGATTATGTCTGTCCGCCACGACAGGTTTCTTACTGGAGCGGGAGTATATT
>JBBBDQ010002581.1:132500-136279 GCA_037127315.1 Ascarosepion bandense
AACATTTTTACCTGTAGGTGAAAGTATAGAGTTGCGTTCAAAATATATATAGGTGATGATATAAAGTGGTGTTTAGATTCTTTTTTTTTTATAAGCGTTTCACCCCGAGCAAGGCATGTCACTGCCACTACTGTGCAGGGGGTGGCTACGTAGAGTGGAGAAAGGCTGATTGAATATAGGAAATGACAGAGGGTGGGTGATAGGCGGGTAAGGATTTGGGTAGATGAGAGTGTTGTGAGAATAGTTGGGAGTTAGTGTGATAGGAGGTATCTATTGACCCTATATTTAAACACCTGGAGATTGTAACTGTCGGGATAGCAGACTTGTGGAAGGGAGTTTCACAGGCGGGAAGCGCGAGAAAAGAAGCTTTGGAGGAGAATTTACGGTTACATCTTATTTGTTTAACTGTAAAAGGGTGGGACCTAGTTGCTAATCTAGTATCTCGTGTAAATTCGAGCTTAGGCGGCACCAGTGATCTAAGCTCATCGGAGCAGAAGCCATGAAAGTACTTGTAGAAGAGGCACAGTGAAGCCACATCACGCCGGTGTGAGAGCGGCTGCAGCCGGTCTGCCAAGTCAGTATCAACCACGTTACAGATCCTCCTTTGTATTTTGTCAAGAAGCCCAAGGAGAGCAGCTGGGCACCCGAACAGATATAGCAGCAATATTCAGTGCACGGGCGGATGGTTGATTTGTATATGTGCAGAATAGACTCAGGTGGGAAAAATTTCCGGGCCCTGCACAGGAAGCCCACTTTCATAACAGCAGATTTGGCAATGGATTCAATATAGTCATTCCATTTGAGGTCCGCCGAGAGTGTAAGGCCAAGGAGGCGTAGTAATTTTTACATTTTAGAATGGTATAATCTATACAGATAAATATGCCGCTGAACGCAATCAACCAAAGAATAAAATGAAAATAATTTGTATCATTAGTCCAGATAATATCAGAAAATAGATATAACGGGCTGTATTTCAAAATATGCCTTCAAACAATCTACAATATGAATTATACATATCACTGCTTCTAGTAATTATGTTCGCACCACCATGTATATACATAAAAGCTGAATATGATTTACAACATATTCAATTGTGTGTGTAGAATAATATATTTTGTGAATTGAATTGTTTCAACAATTTAAGTTTCACCAATAAACTTATCAGAAAAATTTTAATATACAGTTCATATCAAATCCATAATTAATTTTTTTTTAAATATAGAATCGTGAATGACCATATTCTTGTAGCTTACCAGCATAAAACATCAATTTTTACATTCTTAAATTAATTTTTCCGTGAACTTGTTCTGATCCTTATATTAATGCAATGATGACTGATGTAAAGCAAAACGGTGTTATTCATATTTTTCAGATTCATGCATTTTTAAAGGGTGTCGAAATAGTGGAACTTGTAGTAAGACCAGTAAAACATGGAAATGTATGTGCAATGCTGGATTCGGCGGAAAATATTGTGAACAAGGTAGGAACATGTCTTAGAGTTTGCTAAAAGTGGCATGAATTGTTTCTCGTATAATTTTAGTTCCCCAATGGTATTTACGGTCAAAATGCAATATCAGTTATCCATTTGCTGAAATATTAGTTAGTATCTGTTTAAGGTGTCAAGTAGATTCCTAACAAATAGCTTAACGTAAAGTAAATGAAGTGTGTGCAATATTTGTCATAAAATATTTTGATGGTTTATTGCGATTGAACTTTCATTTTGTTAGCAAAACAAATTATGTTTCTATTAAGATAAAACGTAATGTTGAATATTCAAAACAATAATATTTGTATCATTTGTATATTTGGAAAATGTTTCAAGCATTTTTATGAGAATCATTTATATTGCTGATGAGCATGTTTAAACTTTGGTTGCTCAAAAATATTCAAAATATTATTCAATGGAATTATATATATGTGAACTTTTTGCATTTTATGGTTGTTCTTTCAGTAACTTATGTATTCCTCCGGGTAATAATATATGTAATTGCAATTGGTACAACATTATTAAAACAAAGAATATCAAAAGAGTGAAAAGGACATATAAACAGTTAGAAGATGATTCGTGTGTTTGCTAAAAAGTGTTTTGCGTGATATCTTATGATTGAGTGGGAGCGAAATTTAATTGAAATATTCATTTCTTTACAATTGTTTTTATTTTACAATTTACAGAAAAAGAGTGTCATTGCAGTGGATACGGAGATCCTCACTACCGAACCTTTGACGGGCAAATGATACACTTCATGGGTATTTGCAAGTACACATTGGCTACAAGTGCTAAAAATGCACCGAATTATTTCGCCGTTGAAGTTAAAAATGAACACCGTGGCAATAGCCGTGTATCACACACAAGGATGGTTGATATCAAAGTGAGCGGATGCACAGTTAGACTGTTGCCCGGAAACAAAATGCTTGTGAGTAAGAATTGATCATGTCAAAATGTGAAAACTGCAAATATTTCAAACGTGTTTATGAGTAGTAGAATAAATATTAACAATTTCAAACACGACTTTGTTTGTAGGTAAATGGTGAGCAAAGGTCATTCCCAATTCACAACGTTTTTGGAATCTCGGCCAAATTCTCTTGCGGCTGGTCGACGGTGTTCACTAAATGGGGTCTTACAGTTAAGTTTGACGGAATACACAGAGTAAAGGTGACATTACCAGGCAGATTTGCCAGTAAGCTGACTGGAATCTGTGGCGACTGTAACGAAAAGAAAGACGATTTACGCACGAAAGAAGGGGAAGATGTATCGCAGAAGAACAACAAATATTCCTTGATTGGAAACAGCTATAAAGTGAAAGATGATAGTGATAAACCAACAACCAAGTAAGCAACAAAGAATAATAATCATAGCTTTGATTAGAAAATCGTTTTTATTCAGTGAATATTAAAATCCTTCGGATGATTGAGGGAGGAATGCTTTTTAAGCTGAACAATAACTTATAAATTGTACGCAGACAAAAACATACACACACAGATACACACACAAAATACATATATATGTTAACATAATTATCAATGATTTGGTTAACGTCGATGTGAATTCATAATAGCACACTTCATATATGACACCAGCAATATCGCTTGTAATATTCTAATGTAATTTCTTTAAAATGTTCTGGCCGATTTATATTTAAATTGATGTAAAAATGCTAACATATGAACTTGTAACATAAACATAAAGTATTAGATGGATTTTGTTAAAGAAGAATGATGAAGCGTATTCAAATTAACGCTTGTGTCAATGTTTTCTCGGATATTTTCCGGTTTTCGTTTTAGATGTGATGTAAATGATTACGAAATGAATTGTACAACTGAAGACACAAAGATATGCAAGATCATGGAAGGCAAACTTTTCGTAAACTGCGCCGTAAAACTTACAGAGAAAAGAGTCAAAACCTATTTGGAATCGTGTCGAATTGATGCTTGTGCATATCGCGACAACAAAAGTCAGTTAAATTTTATTGTGTGTTCTGCCATCGAAGAATTTGCTGGAGAATGTGCTAAGGCAGGAGTTCCCGTAAACTGGAGGAGAGCTAACTTTTGCCGTAAGATATATAACATCTATTAAATTTATACTCATAACATTTCTAGATATTGCTTGCATTGCATGTTATTCGATTACAAAGGGTACGAAGCGTAGTAAATATCGTATTTATTTTATTTTGAATTGTCGCAATTGTTGAATTAACTGAGAACAATTTTAATTACATCCATAATTGTGCAATTAACAATAATTTATTCTGCAATATTCTGAAATCCAAAATATGTTTTTT
>JBBBDQ010002582.1:0-50000 GCA_037127315.1 Ascarosepion bandense
CTTTAAATTATCTGTCTATCTATTCCAATTGTTCAGTCTATCTTCTCTAATTATCAGTCTATCTACTACAATTGTTCAGTCTATTTACTCCAATTGTCAGTCTATCTATTCCAATTGTTCAGTCTATCTACTCCAATTGTTCAGACTATCTACTCCAATTATCAGTCTATCTACTCCAATTGTTCAGTGTATCTACTCGAATTATCAGTCTATCTACTCCAATTGTTCAGTCTATCTACTCCAATTATCAGTCTATCTATTCCAATTGTACAGTGTATCTACTCGAATTATCAGTCTATCTACTCCAATTGTTCCGTCTATCTACTCCAATTGTTCAGTCTATCTACTCTAATTATCAGTCTATCTACTCCAATTGTTCAGTCTATTTACTCCAATTATCAGTCTATCTACTCCAATTGTTCAGTGAATCTACTCTAATTATCAGTCTATCTACTCCAATTGTTCAGTCTATCTACTCTAATTATCTGTCTATCTACTCCAATAGTTCAGTCTATCTACTCCAATTATCAGTCTATTCTACTCCAATTGTTCAGTCTATCTACTCCAATTATCAGTCTATCTACTCCAATTTTACAGTATATCTACACTAATTATCAGTCCATCTATTCCAATTGTTCTGTCTATCTACTCTAATTATCAGTCTATCTACTCCAATTGTTCAGTCTAACTACTCTAATTCTTCAGTCTATCTACTCTAATAAACAGTCTATCTACTCCAATTGTTCAGTCTATTTACTCCAATTATCAGTCTATCTACTCCAATTGTTCAGTGAATCTACTCTAATTATCAGTCTATCTACTCCAATTGTTCAGTCTATCTACTCCAATTGTTCAGTCTATCTACTCCAATTGTTCAGTCTATCTACTCCAATTATCAATCTATCTATTCCAATTATCAGCCTATCTACTCCAATTGTTCAGTCTATCTACTCCAATTATCAATCTATCTATTCCAATTATCAGCCTATCTACTCCAATTGTTCAGACCATCTACTCTAATTATCAGTCTATCTACTCCAATTGTTCATTATATCTACTCCAATTGTTCAGTGTATCTACACGAATTATCAGTCTATCTACTCCAATTGTTCAGTCTATCTACTCAAATTATCAGCCTATCTACAACAATTGTTCAGTCTATCTAGCTAATTGTCTGTCTATCTACTCCAATAGTTCAGTCTATCTACTCCATTTATCAGTCTATTCTACTCCAATTGTGCAGTCTATCTACTCTAATTATCAGTCTATCTACTCCAATTTTACAGGATATCTACACTAATTAGCAGTCCAACTACTCCAATTGTTCAGTCTCTCTACTCTAAGTGTTCAGTCTATCTACTCTAATTATCAGTCTATCTACTCCAATTGTTCAGTCTATCTACTCTAAGTGTTCAATTCTATCTACTCTAATTATCAGTCTATCTACTCCAATTGTTCAGTCTATCTACTCCAATTATCAGTCTATCTACTCCAATTGTTCAGTCTATCTTCTCTAATTATCAGTCTATCTACTACAATTATTCAGTCTATATTCTCTAATTATCAGTCTATCTACTCTATCAGTCTATCTACTCCAATTGTTCACTCTATCTACTCTAATTATCAGTCTATCTACTCCAATTGTTCATTATATCTACTGCAATTGTTCAGTCTATCTACTGTAATTAACAGTCTATCTACTCCAATTGTTCAGTCTATTTACTCCAATTATCAGTCTATCTACTCCAATTGTTCAGTCTATTTACTCCAATTATCAGTCTATCTACTCCAATTGTTCAGTCTATTTACTCCAATTATCAGTCTATCTACTCCAATTGTTCAGCCTATTTACTCCAATTGTTCAGTCTATTTACTCTAATTATCAGTCTATCTACTCCAATTGTTCAGTCTATTTACTCCAATTATCAGTCTATCTACTCCAATTGTTCAGTGAATCTACTCTAATTATCAGTCTATCTACTCCAATTGTTCAGTCTATCTACTCCAATTGTTCAGTCTATCTACTCCAATTATCAGTCTGTCTATTCCAACTGTGCAGCCTATCTACTCCAATAGTTCAGTCTATCTACTCCAATTATCAGTCTATCTACTCCAATTTTACAGTATATCTACACTAATTATCAGTCCATCTACTCCAATTGTTCTGTCTATCTACTCTAATTATCAGTCTATCTATTCCAATTGTTCAGTCTATCTACTCTAATTGTTCAGTCTATCTACTCTAATTGTTCAGTCTATCTACTCTAATAGTTCAGTCTATCTACTCCAATTGTTCAGTCTATCTACTCCAATTGTTCAGACTATCTACTCTAATTATCAGTCTATCTACTCCAATTGTTCAGTCTATCTTCTCTAATTATCAGTCTATCTACTACAATTGTTCAGTCTATTTACTCCAATTATCAGTCTATCCACTCCAATTGTTCAGACTATCTACTCTAATTACCAGTCTATCTACTCCAATTGTTCAGTCTATCTACTCCAATTATCAGTCTATCTACTCCAATTGTACAGTGTATCTACTCGAATTATCAGTCTATCTACTCCAATTGTTCAGACTATCTACTCTAATTATCAGTCTATCTACTCCAATTGTTCATTATATCTACTTCAATTGTTCAGTCTATCTACTCTAATTAACAGTCTATCTACTCCAATTGTTCAGTCTATCTACTCCAATTATCAGCCTATCTACTCCAATTGTTCAGTCTATTTACTCCAATTATCAGTCTATCTACTCCAATTGTTCAGACTATCTACTCTAATTATCAGTCTATCTACTCCAATTGTTCAGTCTATCTACTCCAATTATCAGTCTATCTACTCCAATTGTACAGTGTATCTACTCGAATTATCAGTCTATCTACTCCAATTGTTCAGACTATCTACTCTAATTATCAGTCTATCTACTCCAATTGTTCATTATATCTACTTCAATTGTTCAGTCTATCTACTCTAATTAACAGTCTATCTACTCCAATTGTTCAGTCTATCTACTCCAATTATCAGCCTATCTACTCCAATTGTTCAGTCTATCTACTCTAATTATCTGTCTATTTACTCCAATAGTTCAGTCTATCTACTCCAATTATCAGTCTATTCTACTCCAATTGTTCAGTCTATCTACTCCAATTGTTCAGTCTATCTACTCCAATTATCAGTCCATCTATTCCAATTATCAGCCTATCTACTCCAATTGTTCAGTCTATCTACTCTAATTATCTGTCTATCTACTCCAATTGTTCAGTCTATCTACTCCAATTATCAGTCTATTCTACTCCAATTGCTCAGTATATCTACTCCAATTATCAGTCTATCTACTCCAATTTTACAGTATATCTACACTAATTATCAGTCCATCTACTCCAATTGTTCTGTCTATCTACTCTAATTATCAGTCTATCTACTCCAATTGTTCAGTCTATCTACTCTAATTGTTCAGTCTATCTACTCTAATAGTTCGGTCTATCTACTCGAATTGTTCAGTCTACCTACTCCAATTGTTCAGATTATCTACTCTAATTATCAGTCTATCTACTCCAATTGTTCATTATATCTACTCCAATTGTTCAGTCTATCTACTCTAATTATCAGTCTATCTACTCCAATTGTTCAGTCTATCTACTCCAATTATCAGTCTATCTACTCCAATTGTTCAGTGTATCTACTCGAATTATCAATCTATCTACTCCAATTGTTCAGTCTATCTACTCCAATTATCAGTCTATCTTCTCCAATTGTTCAGTCTATCTACTCCAATTATCAGACTATCTACACCAATTGTTCAGTCTATCTACTCCAATTGTTCAGTCTATCTACTCCAATTATCAGTCAATCTACTCCAATTGTTCAGTCTATCTAATCCAATTATCAGTCTATCTACTCCAATTGTTCAGTCTATCTACTCTAATTATCAGTCTATCTATTCCAATTGTAAAGTCTATCTACTTTAATTATCAGTCTATCTATTCCAATTGTTCAGTCTATCTACTCTAATTATCAGTCTATCTACTCCAATTGTTCAGTCTATCTTCTCTAATTATCTGTCTATCTACTACAATTGTTCAGTCTATCTACTCCAATTATCAGTCAATCTATTCCAATTGTTCAGTCTATCTACTCTAACTATCAGTCTATCCACTCCAATTGTTCAGACTGTCTACTCTAATTATCAGTCTATCTACTCCAATTGTTCATTATATCTACTCAAATTGTTCAGTCTATCTACTCTAATTATCAATCTATCTACTCCAATTGTTCAGTCTATCTACTCCAATTATCACTCTAAATCTACTCCAATTGTTCAGTCTATCTACTCCAATTATCAGTCTATCTAATCTAAATGTCTGTCTATCTATTCAATAGTTCCATTTATCTACTCCAATTATCAGTCTATTCTAATCCAATTTTACAGTATATCTACACTAATTATCAGTCCAACTACTGCAATTGTTCACTCAATCTACTCTAAGTGTTCAGTCTATCTACTCTAATTAGCAGTCTATCTTCTCCAATTATCAGTCTATCTATTCCAATTTTTAAGTCTATTTACTCTAATTATCAATCTATCTACTCCAATTGTTCAGTCTATCTACTCGAATTGTTCAGTCTATCTACTCTAATTATCAGTCTATCTACTCCAATTGTTCAGTCTATCCATTCTAATTATCAGTCTATCTACTCCAATTGTTCAGTCTATCTACTCCAATTATCAGTCTATCTACTCCACCTGTTCAGTCTATCTACTCTAATTATCAGTCTATTTACTCCAATTGTTCAGTCTATCTACTCTAACTATCAGTCTATCTACTACAATTGTTCAGACTATCTACTCCAATTGTTCAGTCTATCTACTCTAATTATCAGTCTATCTACTCCAATTGTTCAGTCTATCCATTCTAATTATCAGTCTATCTACTCCAATTGTTCAGTCTATCTACTCCAATTATCAGTCTATCTACTCCACTTGTTCAGTCTATCTACTCTAATTATCAGTCTATTTACTCCAATTGTTCAGTCTATCTACTCTAACTATCAGTCTATCTACTCCAATTGTTCATTATATCTACTCCAATTGTTCAGTCTATCTAATCCACTTATCAGTCTATCTACTCCAATTGTACAGTGTATCTACTCGAATTATCAGTCTATCTACTCCAATTGTTCAGACTATCTACTCTAATTATCAGTCTATCTACTCCAATTGTTCATTATATCTACTTCAATTGTTCAGTCTATCTACTCTAATTAACTGTCTATCTACTCCAATTGTTCAGTCTGTTTACTCCAATTATCAGTCTATCTACTCCAATTGTTCAGTGAATCTACTCGAATTATCAGTCTATCTACTCCAATTGTTTAGACTATCTACTCTAATTATCAGTCTATCTACTCCAATTGTTCATTATATCTACTTCAATTGTTCACTCTATCTACTCTAATTAACAGTCTATCTACTCCAATTGTTCATTATATCTACTCCAATTGTTCAGTCTATCTACTCCAATTATCAGTCTATCTACTCCAATTGTACAGTGTATCTACTCGAATTATCAGTCTATCTACTCCAATTGTTCAGACTATCTACTCTAATTATCAGTCTATCTACTCCAATTTTTCATTATATCTACTTCAATTGTTCAGTCTATCTACTCTAATTAACAGTCTATCTACTCCAATTGTTCAGTCTATCTACTCAAATTGTTCAGTCTATCTACTCCAATTGTTCAGTCTATCTACTCCAATTGTTCAGTCTATCTACTCCAATTATCAGTCTATCTATTCCAATTATCAGCCTATCTACTCCAATTGTTCAGTCTATCTACTCTAATTATCTGTCTATCTACTCCAATAGTTCAGTCTATCTACTCCAATTATCAGTCTATTCTACTCCAATTGTTCAGTCTATCTACTCCAATTATCAGTCTATCTACTCCAATTTTACAGTATATTTACTCTAAATATCAGTCCATCTACTCCAATTGTTCTGTCTATCTACTCTATTTATCAGTCTATCTACTCTAATAGTTCGGTCTATCTACTCCAATTGTTCAGTCTATCTACTCCAATTGTTCAGACTATCTACTCTAATTATCAGTCTATCTACTCCTTTTGTTCATTATATCTACTCCAATTGTTCAGTCTATCTACTCTAATTAGCAGTCTATCTACTCCAATTGTTCAGTCTATCTACTCCAATTATCAGCCTATCTACTCCAATTGTTCAGTGAATGTACTCTAATTATCAGTCTATCTACTCCAATTGTTCAGTCTATCTACTCCAATTATCAGTCTATCTACTCCAATTGTTCAGTCTATCTATTCCAATTATCAGCCTATCTACTCCAATAGGTCAGTCTATCTACTAGAATTATCAGTCTATTCTACTCCAATTGTACAGTCTATCTACTCCAATTATCAGTCTATCTACTCCAATTTTACAGTATATCTACACTAATTATCGGTCCATCTACTCCAATTTTTCAGTCTATCTGCTCTAATTATCAGTCTATCTTCTCCAATTGTTCAGTCTATCTACCCCAATTGTTCAGTCTATCTAGCCTAATTATCAGTCTATCTACTCCAATTGTTCAGTCTATCTACTCCAATTATCAGTCTATCTACTCCAGATGTTAAGTCTATCTACTCTAAATATCAGTCTATCTACTCCAATGGTTCAATCTATCTACTTTATTTATCTGTCGATCTACTCCAATTGTTCAGTCTATCTTCTCTAATTATCAGTCTATCTACCACCAATTGATCAGTCTATCTACTCTAATTATCTGTCTATCTACTCCAATTGTTCAGTCTATCTACTCTAATTATCAGTCTATCTACTCCAATTGTTCAATCTATCCACTTAAATTATCTGTCTATCTACTCCAATTGTTCAGTCTATCTACTCCAATTATCAGTCTATCTACTCCAATTGTTCAGTCTATCTACTCTAATTATCAGTCTACCTACTCCAATGGTTCAATCTATCTACTTTAATTATCTGTCTATCTACTCCAATTCTTCAGTCTATCTTCTCTAATTATCAGTCTATCTACTAAAATTGTTCAGTCTATCTACTCCAATTATCAGTTTATCTATTCCAATTGTTCAGACTATCTACTCTATTTATCAGTCTATCTACTCCAATTGTTCAGTCTATCTACTGTAATTATCAGTCTATCTACTCCAATTGTTCAGTCTATCTACTCTAATTATCAGTCTATCTACTCTAATTATCAGTCTATCTACTCAAATTGTTCAGTCTATCTACTCCAATTATCAGTCTATCTACTCCAATTGTTCAGTCTATCTACTTTAATTATCTGTCTATCTACTCCAATTGTTCAGTCTATCTTCTCTAATTATCAGTCTATCTACTACAATTGTTCAGTCTATCTAGTCCAATTATCAGTCTATCTATTCCAATTGTTCAGTCTATCTACTCCAATTATCAGTCTATCTACTCCGATTGTTCATTATTTATCTACTTCCAATTGTTCAGTCTATCTACTCTAATTATCAGTCTATCTACTCCAATTGTTCAGTCTATCTACTCCAATTATCAGCCTATCTACTCCAATTGTTCAGTGAATGTACTCTAATTATCAGTCTATCTACTCCAATTGTTCAGTCTATCTACTCCAATTATCAGTCTATCTACTCCAATTGTTCAGTCTATCTATTCCAATTATCAGCCTATCTACTCCAATAGGTCAGTCTATCTACTAGAATTATCAGTCTATTCTACTCCAATTGTTCAGTCTATCTACTCCAATTATCAGTCTATCTACTCCAATTTTACAGTATATCTACACTAATTATCGGTCCATCTACTCCAATTGTTCAGTCTATCTACTCTAATTATCAGTCTATCTTCTCCAATTGTTCAGTCTATCTACCCCAATTGTTCAGTCTATCTAGTCTAATTATCAGTCTATCTACTCCAATTGTTCAGTCTATCTACTCCAATTATCAGTCTATCTACTCTAGATGTTAAGTCTATCTACTCTAAATATCAGTCTATCTACTCCAATGGTTCAATCTATCTACTTTATTTATCTGTCGATCTACTCCAATTGTTCAGTCTATCTTCTCTAATTATCAGTCTATCTACCACAATTGATCAGTCTATCTACTCTAATTATCTGTCTATCTACTCCAATTGTTCAGTCTATCTACTCTAATTATCAGTCTATCTACTCCAATTGTTCAATCTATCCACTTTAATTATCTGTCTATCTACTCCAATTGTTCAGTCTATCTACTCCAATTATCAGTCTATCTACTCCAATTGTTCAGTCTATCTACTCTAATTATCAGTCTACCTACTCCAATGGTTCAATCTATCTACTTTAATTATCTGTCTATCTACTCCAATTGTTCAGTCTATCTTCTCTAATTATCAGTCTATCTACTAAAATTGTTCAGTCTATCTACTCCAATTATCAGTTTATCTACTCCAATTCTTCAGTCTATCTACTCCAATTATCAGTCTATCTACGCCAATTGTTCAGTCTATCTACTCCAATTATCAATCTATCAACTCTAATTGTTCAGTCTATCTGCTCTAATTATCAGTCTATTTACTACAATTGGTCCGTCTATCTACTCCAATTATTAGTCTATCTACTTCAATTATCAATCTATCTACTCCAATTTTTCAGTCTGTCTACTCCAAATTATCAGTCCATCTCCTCCAATTGTTCAGTCTATCTACTCCAATAATCAGTCTATCTACTCCCATAGTTCACTCTATCTGCTCTAATTATCAGTGTATCTACTCTAATTGTTCAGTCTATCTACTCCAATTATCATTCTATCTACTTCAATTTTTAAGTCTATCTACTCTAATTATCAGTCTATTTACTCCAATTGTTCAGTCTATCTACTCCAATTATCAGTCTATCTGCTACAATTGTTCAATCTATCTACTCCAAATTATCAGTCTATCTACTACAATTGTTCAGTCTATCTTCTTTAATTATCAGTCTATCTACTGCAATTGTTCAGTCCATCTACTCCAATTATCAGTCTATCTACTCCAATTGTTCATTATATCTACTTCAATTGTTCAGTCTATCTACTCTAATTAACAGTCTATCTACTCCAATTGTTCAGTCTGTTTACTCCAATTATCAGTCTATCTACTCCAATTGTTCAGTGAATCTACTCGAATTATCAGTCTATCTACTCCAATTGTTTAGACTATCTACTCTAATTATCAGTCTATCTACTCCAATTGTTCATTATATCTACTTCAATTGTTCACTCTATCTACTCTAATTAACAGTCTATCTACTCCAATTGTTCATTATATCTACTCCAATTGTTCAGTCTATCTACTCCAATTATCAGTCTATCTACTCCAATTGTACAGTGTATCTACTCGAATTATCAGTCTATCTACTCCAATTGTTCAGACTATCTACTCTAATTATCAGTCTATCTACTCCAATTTTTCATTATATCTACTTCAATTGTTCAGTCTATCTACTCTAATTAACAGTCTATCTACTCCAATTGTTCAGTCTATCTACTCAAATTGTTCAGTCTATCTACTCCAATTGTTCAGTCTATCTACTCCAATTGTTCAGTCTATCTACTCCAATTATCAGTCTATCTATTCCAATTATCAGCCTATCTACTCCAATTGTTCAGTCTATCTACTCTAATTATCTGTCTATCTACTCCAATAGTTCAGTCTATCTACTCCAATTATCAGTCTATCTACTCCAATTTTACAGTATATTTACTCTAAATATCAGTCCATCTACTCCAATTGTTCTGTCTATCTACTCTATTTATCAGTCTATCTACTCTAATAGTTCGGTCTATCTACTCCAATTGTTCAGTCTATCTACTCCAATTGTTCAGACTATCTACTCTAATTATCAGTCTATCTACTCCTTTTGTTCATTATATCTACTCCAATTGTTCAGTCTATCTACTCTAATTATCAGTCTATCTACTCCAATTTTTCAGTCTATCTACTCTAATTATCAGTCTATCTACTCCAATTGTTCAGTCTATCTACTCTAATTATCAGTCTATCTACTCCAATTGTTCAGTCTATCTACTCCAATTATCAGTCTATCTTCTCCAATTGTTCAGTCTATCTACTCTAATTATCAGTCTATCTACTCCAATTGTTCAGTCTATCTACTCTAATTATCAGCCTATCTACTACAATTGTTCAGTCTATCTACTCTAATTATCTGTCTATCTACTCCAATAGTTCAGTCTATCTACTCCAATTATCAGTCTATTCTACTCCAATTGTTCAGTCTATCTACTCCAATTATCAGTCCATCTACACCAATTGTTCTGTCTATCTACTCTAATTATCAGTCTATCTACTCCAATTGTTCATTATATCTACTCCAATTGTTCGGTTTATCTACTCTAATTATCAGTCTATCTATCCAATTGTTCAGTCTATCTACTTTAATTATCTGTCTATCTACTCCAATTGTTCAGTCTATATTCTCTAATTATCAGTCTATCTACTCCAATTGTTCAGTCTATCTACTTTAATTATCTGTCTATCTACTCCAATTTTTCAGTCTATATTCTCTAATTATCAGTCTATCTACTACAATTGTTCAGTCTATCTACTCCAATTATCAGTCTATCTATTCCAATTGTTCAGACTATCTACTCTATTTATCAGTCTATATACCCCAATTGTTCAGTCTGTCTACTCTAATTATCAGTCTATCTACTCCAATTGTTCAGTCTATCTACTCCAATTGTTCAGTCTCTCTACTCCAATTATCAGTCTATTCTACTGCAATTGTTCAGTCTATCTACTCCAATTATCAGTCTATCTATTCCAATTGTTCAGTCTATCTACTCTATCAGTCTATCTACTCCAATTGTTCATTCTATCTACTCTAATTATCAGTCTATCTACTCGAATTGTTCATTTATCTACTTCAATTGTTCAGTCTATCTACTCTAATTATCAGTCTATCTACTCCAATTGTTCAGTCTATCTACTCCAATTATCAGCCTATCTACTCCAATTGTTCAGTGAATGTACTCTAATTATCAGTCTATCTACTCCAATTGTTCAGTCTATCTACTCCAATTATCAGTCTATCTACTCCAATTGTTCAGTCTATCTATTCCAATTATCAGCCTATCTACTCCAATAGGTCAGTCTATCTACTAGAATTATCAGTCTATTCTACTCCAATTGTTCAGTCTATCTACTCCAATTATCAGTCTATCTACTCCAATTTTACAGTATATCTACACTAATTATCGGTCCATCTACTCCAATTGTTCAGTCTATCTACTCTAATTATCAGTCTATCTTCTCCAATTGTTCAGTCTATCTACCCCAATTGTTCAGTCTATCTAGTCTAATTATCAGTCTATCTACTCCAATTGTTCAGTCTATCTACTCCAATTATCAGTCTATCTACTCTAGATGTTAAGTCTATCTACTCTAAATATCAGTCTATCTACTCCAATGGTTCAATCTATCTACTTTATTTATCTGTCGATCTACTCCAATTGTTCAGTCTATCTTCTCTAATTATCAGTCTATCTACCACAATTGATCAGTCTATCTACTCTAATTATCTGTCTATCTACTCCAATTGTTCAGTCTATCTACTCTAATTATCAGTCTATCTACTCCAATTGTTCAATCTATCCACTTTAATTATCTGTCTATCTACTCCAATTGTTCAGTCTATCTACTCCAATTATCAGTCTATCTACTCCAATTGTTCAGTCTATCTACTCTAATTATCAGTCTACCTACTCCAATGGTTCAATCTATCTACTTTAATTATCTGTCTATCTACTCCAATTGTTCAGTCTATCTTCTCTAATTATCAGTCTATCTACTAAAATTGTTCAGTCTATCTACTCCAATTATCAGTTTATCTATTCCAATTGTTCAGACTATCTACTCTATTTATCAGTCTATCTACTCCAATTGTTCAGTCTATCTACTGTAATTATCAGTCTATCTACTCCAATTGTTCAGTCTATCTACTCTAATTATCAGTCTATCTACTCTAATTATCAGTCTACTCAAATTGTTCAGTCTATCTACTCCAATTATCAGTCTATCTACTCCAATTGTCAGTCTATCTACTCTAATTATCAGTCTATCTACTCCAATTGTTCAGTCTATCTACTCTAATTATCAGTCTATCTATTCCAATTGTTTGGTGTATCTACTCCAAATATCAGTCTATCTTCTCCAATTGTTCAGTCTATCTACTCCAATTATCAGTCTATCTACTCCAATTGTTCAGTCTATCTACTTTAATTATCTGTCTATCTACTCCAATTGTTCAGTCTATCTTCTCTAATTATCAGTCTATCTACTACAATTGTTCAGTCTATCTAGTCCAATTATCAGTCTATCTATTCCAATTGTTCAGTCTATCTACTCCAATTATCAGTCTATCTATTCCGATTGTTCATTATATCTACTCCAATTGTTCAGTCTATCTACTCTAATTATCAGTCTATGTACTCCAATTGTTCAGTCTATCTACTCCAATTATCAGTCTATCTACTCCAATTGTTCAGTCTATCTACTCTAATTATCATTCTATCTACTCCAATTATCAGTCTATTCTACTCCAAAAGTTCAGTGTATTTACTCTAATTATCAGTCAATCTACTCCATTTGTTCAGTCTGACTACTCTAATTATCAGTCTATCTACTCCAATTGTTCAGTCTATCTACTCTAATTATCAGTCTATCTACTCCAATTGTTCAGTCTATCTACTCTAATTATCAGTCTATCTAATACAATTGTTCAGTCTATCTAATCTAATTATCAGTCTATCTACTCCAAATTTTCAGTATATCTACTCCAATTATCAGTCTATCTACTCCAATTGTTCAGTCTATCTACTCTAATTATCAGTCTATCTACTCAAATTGTTCAGTCTATCTACGCCAATTATCAGTCTATCTACTCCAATTGTTCAGTCTATCTACTCCAATTATCAATCTGTCTACTCCAATTTTTAATTCTATCTACTCCAATTATCAGTCTATCTACTCCAATATCTCAGTCTATCTACTCTAATTATCAGTCTATCTACTCCAAGTGTTCAGACTATCTACTCCAATTATCAGTCTATCTACTCCAATCGTTTGTTGTATCTACTCCAATTATCAGTTTATCTACTCCAATTCTTCAGTCTATCTACTCCAATTATCAGTCTATCTACGCCAATTGTTCAGTCTATCTACTCCAATTATCAATCTATCAACTCTAATTGTTCAGTCTATCTGCTCTAATTATCAGTCTATTTACTACAATTGGTCCGTCTATCTACTCCAATTATTAGTCTATCTACTTCAATTATCAATCTATCTACTCCAATTTTTCAGTCTGTCTACTCCAATTATCAGTCCATCTCCTCCAATTGTTCAGTCTATCTACTCCAATAATCAGTCTATCTACTCCCATAGTTCACTCTATCTGCTCTAATTATCAGTGTATCTACTCTAATTGTTCAGTCTATCTACTCCAATTATCAGTCTATCTACTTCAATTTTTAAGTCTATCTACTCTAATTATCAGTCTATTTACTCCAATTGTTCAGTCTATCTACTCCAATTATCAGTCTATCTGCTACAATTGTTCAATCTATCTACTCCAATTATCAGTCTATCTACTACAATTGTTCAGTCTATCTTCTTTAATTATCAGTCTATCTACTGAAATTGTTCAGTCCATCTACTCCAATTATCAGTCTATCTACTCCAATTGTTCAGTCTATATACTCCAATTATCATTCTATCTACTCCAATTGTTCAGTCTATCTACTCCAATTATCAGTCTATCTACTCCAATTATCAGTCTATCTACTCCAATTATCAGTCTATCTACTCCAATTATTCAGTCTATCTACTCCAATTATCAGTCTATCTACTCCAATTGTTCAGTCTATCTACTCCAATTTTTAAGTCTATCTACTCTAATTATCAGTCTATTTACTCCAATTGTTCAGTCTATCTACTCCAATTATCAATCTATCTGCTACAATTGTTCAATCTATCTACTCCAATTATCAGTCTATCTACTACAATTGTTCAGTCTATCTTCTTTAATTATCAGTCTATCTACTGCAATTGTTCAGTCCATCTACTCCAATTATCAGTCTATCTACTCCAATTGTTCAGTCTATCTACTCCAATTATCAGTCTATCTACTCCAATTGTTCAGTCTATCTACTCCAATTATCAGTCTATCTACTCCAATTATCAGTCTATCTACTCCAATTATCAGTCTATCTACTCCAATTATTCAGTCTATCTACTCCAATTATCAGTCTATCTACTCCAATTGTTCAGTCTATCTACTCCAATTGTTCAGTCTATCTACTCTAATTACCAGTCTATTTACTCCAATTGTTCTGTCTATCTACTCCAATTATCAGTCTATTGACTCCAATTGTTCAGTCTATCTACTCTAATCATCAGTCTATCGACTCCAATTGTTCAGTCCATCTGCATGACAGTGAATGCTATACAATCTACGAACAGATGATGAGTAAATTGGAGGCATCAGAAATGTGCTAATAAGATGCGATGAGATAAGGTGAGAAATCCATGGAGAAAACGAATAAGCAACGAGGAATTCTTTAAGAAAACTTTAACAAAAAGAATGCTTATACCCAGAATCAGAAAGAGACAGCTGAAGTCTCTGGCGCACAAAAAGGATGAATGGCTTGGAGAACTTGACCATCTCAGCATAGAGGTCAAAACAGGCAGTGTGCCACCTAACCGTAAAGATTTTGTGATAGGAGCAGAAATATTGGCAAAGAAAAAAGCACTGCTTCTGACCCTAACGGGCGGAAAGCTGTGGTTAGCAATGATCACCCACGTCTTGAAGGATAGTAAAATATTGGTGATTAGGTTAATTAACAAACGGATAGTTTTGCCGAGTGGAATCCATAGGAAATATTTAATAAATAACGATTATGTGGAAAATTTACAAACGTGTTTCGACCCTTGCGGGTTTTTGCCAAGGTAAATGTAAACAACATGTTTTATAAACAGAAATAAAGGGAAGGGAAATATCATTAAGTATTCAATGTTTTTACTTTTGAGAAAGCTCTAATATTGCCTGACTGATGTGTGGGTAAAGATAAATTATGGATGACGCTAAGTGATGTAATTTAATACCTCATAAATGAAATTGAATAAACGTTGTTACTGTTTTTTATTTTCTAATTCGTTTATATTTATCTATTTATTTTTAAATACAATTAACATTTTATTTCAATTTGATAAATTATGTGTTTATTTATTTTAAATAACAAAATGGCTTTGCATTGACTGTCTTCTTTTAATTTGAAAAAAAAATTATATATGCTGGCTTGGAAAGGAGTATTTTTTTAAAAAATGAAGTTATTTTTAAAAATCTAGCCCGTAAATTAATGTTTTGGTACAAATCGATCGCTACACTTTGCAGAATTGTTCTTCTAAGTAATTAAGTTATTTTTTTTAATAAGTATGGCTTCTTGAGATTGAAGTTGTGGCTGAAATTATTTATATGCATGACTAATGTATTTTATACATTGTTTTGCATGAAATTCTTTTTGCGTTCATGGATACATATTTTTAAAATATCTTCAAATTTCCCCAATATATTGTAAGGAATTGTTGTCAGTGTAACTCGTTAGAAATGTGGTCAGGAAAATAGCAATAAGAGGCTTGCAACATTTCATTCGTGGAAAAGGGTTTCAGAGTGGAAAATAAATCATCACCAACAAGGCCAAGTAGACGCTTTTGAATTTTTTCAAGACGGGAAAGAGCAGATTATGGAAGCAATACTTCATTTGGTCATGATGAATGTTCGATATAAATAAAAGTCGATGAATTAAGAAGTGAACATTTTTCTCGGTATAATCTATCGCACACCTTTATAATGCTGCCATCCCTTCCTGCACTGATTATTGCTGTCACATTTGGTCAGGTGCTTCCTTACACGGGCAGATGTGACTGTCTACAATGTTGTTGGTTCTGACTTTGCATATCGGCTTCAGTCACTTTCCCAAAGTCGGTAAGTAGCTTCCCTGTGATTTTTATAAATATTTTTAATGGCAACTGGTTTCTCGTTGGCAGTAGTGCAGTTGATATCGGCTCGGGACAAGAAATCGGAGAGCCGAGTTCGAACTCCTGCTAAATTTCTTGCATTCACTTACGCGCAAATACCCCCAGAAAAGGTATTACTCCGTCTCTTCCCCTCAAGCTATAAGTTAAATAGCAGGATAGATTGGGTTCTATAGCATTGGTTGGCAAACAATCTATAGCAGAAGGTAATGGAAAACTGTTGTAGGGAAATCTGCCAAGTCAGTCATATTTCTTTCAAGACATGATCGGCTAAGTGTATATCAGATACGGCACTTAATTAATTTCGGCTTATTTAAGGGCATTACTAGATTGACATTTAGCTCTTGAAATTGGCAGGATCTAACTATATGTTCCGTGCTTACCGTTTCTTATCTCGCACTTCTCACCTATGGAACTCTCTTCCGGCTTGCAATGTCAATGGTCACTTATTTTGCCCACTAATGTTTTTATCAGATTCATTAACACGCATTGACCCCAAACGTCTTAGTTGGGGGGGGGGTGAAATAATTAAATCTGTATTTAAAGGTACTTTTGAAATTTGCTTGGCAATCTTTGCACTATGTCACTAAGCGGCGCAAAGCTCTATATTCTAATTTTGCCCAACAGAGCATATTTTTGCTTTAATAAGATTTCTCGAATATTCAGGCCGGTAGATGAAAATGAATAACTATACTGTTTTATAAATAAACAGAGCATCTACTCATATACGTGTATACGTTAGAAACAATCTTTAAATAATTACACACACACACACACACACACACACACACACACACACACACACACACATATATATATATATATATATATATATATATTAACTAAAGGAAAAAAATTTGTAACAGTAATGGATACATCAACGGAAATAGAGTCTAGACAGTGGTTTTTAAAATAAGCTAACAGTTTGGCTGTTAAGATTGAAAGAAGAAATCATGTAATCCCCCAAAATATAAACTTTTTTTCAAATTTAAAGTGAATTTCTATTCTGATTAGTTAAGTTAAACACACATAATATTTTATGTCTTCCCACATCTATAAATAACAAGCATATTGTTTCTTATATTTAAATGAAAATCATGATCTAACATTGCCTGATGACGAGATAGAAATCCCGAAAGATAGAAATATCTCGAAACATAGAAATGTAATTTTAATTAAAAAACAAATTTAATTTTTTATATATATATATATATATATATATATATATATATATATATATATATTTATATATATCACCACTCTTAGAACGTTTCTGATCATATATTTAGCTCGCACAGCTTCTCCCCTACGGATACCTCACTACAGCAATTAGTTTAATGTAGACATAGATTACCACTGAAAAGATATTTTCAGGTAGAATGTCTATGGAAATGCGATTGATTGTTTTGTTGCTTTTTTACGGCTTTGATAAGCTGTAATTAGTTTGTCTGCAGTACCCAGTGTTCCCAATATGTTAACCAGCTAAATATGACGGGACGCGAAACTGCTTAACTTCAGTGATCAAGCTCGACTATCGATCGAAAGGAATGAATTTGAAAACTAAAGTTTCTTTCTTACAGAAAAAGTAGATTGGGCATGCAACTTATGTTACGAGTAAGTCGTAATATAGCTCAGAATTTGTGTTTGGAAGAAAATGGTTTTGTAAGTATAAAAAACATGTCTTAATGGTTTATTTACCGGCGATTCTAACGAATCTGTGAAGTATTTCAAAGATTAAAAGAAAGCGTGTCCTTAAGAAATAGAAAACGACAATGTAGTAGCGATTACTTGACACAGCGAAATATCGAGTTTTCTCTTTATATAAATGAGCTGCATTTCCTGTGAATAATTCTGATTTGGGGTCAACTTATTTCGTCTTTCTTTCTTGCTCAGGAATCTTTCCTTTTTTATTTTTTCAAACGAGTGATTGGTTATTTAATAGGTTAGCTGACAACAAAATATTTATCGATTCTCACTTACTTTCTCGAACCAACGTCAGAGATTTTGTAAAACGAAGAGAATAAATAAGCTTCGACCAGTTATTTAGCTTACGTTTCTTTGAAATCAATTCGAATCTATGTTATTAAACTCGACGCTAACTATGAAAAAACCGAGTGATTAGAACGTTAACGTTGCGACCGTGAGAACTGGATTTGAATTTTGCCGTTATTTTTTAAAGAAAGCAACATCTTTTTAATGCCGTCTTGAGACGACTTTATCATGTGACAACACTCGGACGAGCCATAAAAATATGCCATGATTGAAATTGGGTAGGCGAAACACGTCGGAAGTTGCTCAAGTGAGTGAAAATGGGTAGCAAAGCCATAGAAAGTTGTTTTAGCAAGTAAACACAAGCCAGTGACTAGAGTTTTCAGCGTACTGCTATTATTCAAGTGTTTATCACATAAGATCTTGCGCTCTATCAGAAACTGTAATTAAACCCTGTTCGATATAAATGAACGAAGAATTAGGGAGTAGCAAGCAATCTTAAAAGACGGGTGCAACATCAAAGGAGTAACCACTGCAAAAAAGTAGATGAGCGTATTATGAAAACTCCTTCATAATGTAGGCGGTTATGACCATTTACAGCCTCTTTTAAAATGTGCAAAATGATATGACGTTCTGGGAAAGGTTACTTAGCATTTGTACGGATTTCAATTCCGTGTATTACATTAACAGTAGAAGACGATAATTAGTAATTTTATAACAGCTTCCAGCAAAGGCACGAGAGCCTCCTTCTGCCATGCTACTTAATAGATGAAGATGGTTAAAGCATTTTTTCCAGCTGATTAGTTTGAAAGTGAGCATAACACAGAAGGATAGAATATAAAATACGAACTGTCATTTCAACTTTTCGCGACTATAACCGTTATAGTACCCATACATAAGCAAATTATTGTGGACATTTGGATTTTAATCTTGAATGTGATGGCGAGTCACTTTCTCCGTTGTTTAAATAACTGTATTTACCTAGAGAAACCTAAAGTAACGCTGCATCATTGTCTAAATCCACGTCAGTCAAGTTTCCTTGGGTTTCTTCTTTTGCTCGTTTTATAAGTAGCAGTAGACAACTAATCTTAGAGAAAATGACAAGAAAGTGGAAATAAAGGGAATGGCTGTTAACAGGACAGGTAACTGCGGATCATCTCCAGATGGTGTTGTGTCTATCTTCGTTGAAAGTACGGCACGGAAATATCCGGAAAAGGAAGGCGTCTCCACTTCACTTCTGCTGCAGTAGTAATGGTGGTGGGGTGCGTTTTTTGGTCTTACTTTAAAATATAAACACATAAATTACATCACAGTCAGGATTTAACGCCCACGGTGTTCAGATAACTCTTACTCAGTGCAGATTGTTCTGACCAAGAATGCTTGAGATTCTTGTCTAGTCGTTTTCTTTTTCTTCTCCTTCCTCTTCAGGACGTAGATGATAATGACTCTCCCCAAATCCCTTGTCCTTTGCACTTTTAACGAATTTCGTCTTTTTGTTATCTCTCCTAAAACTTGCTCCACTACAAATTTACTGAAACTCGCTAGGTAGGTTATGCGTCGTTTTCCTATGTCCATCTTGTCTTCAATATATCCTGTGAGTATCAAATTTTCCAAGCCCTCATTAAGTGCTCTAGAAACTGTCTGTTCCCGATATTAAATAAAAGTGTCTTTTTCGTTTCCATTTTTACTAAAGCGTGGTCGTCGCTCGTTTGTTCAGTCCATGTTATTTTCAGCATCCGTCTTTAAAACCACATTTCTGTTGCTTCAAGTCTCTTCTTCATCTGTGAGGAGATTGTCCAACATTCCCTGTCGCATAGGAAGACTGATATTACTTAACAGTTCAGTACTCTTTCATCCTTGTCAAACGAAATAATTCTGTTTTTTAATATCGCGCTTCCTTTTTTAGAGGCTTACGGCCATATCACGTTGAATACACCAGTTCTCGCTCGGTCACCGAAGTTAAGCAACGTTGAGCCTGGTCAGTACTTAGATGGGTGACTGCTTGGGAATACCAGGCGCTGTAAGCGTTTAGTGACGGATGTGCGTTGCGGTGCAGTGGATATCGGCTCGGAAAGAGAAATCGGTGACCCGAGTTCGAATTCCAGTTGAATACCCTGCATTCACTTAAACACTGGTACCCTTGGGAAAGGTATTAATCCTTCCCTTCCCTCCAGTAATGGGTTAAATAACAGGGTAGGACTTGGGGACCCAGCCTTTAAAAACAAATCCCAGTGAATCTTGATACTCGAAAGGAAAAAAGTATTACTAGACACAAAATCTATATAAAAAACAACAATAAATTGTTGAAAGAAAAAGTTATTACCAACAATAAATAAATACAAAATTAGTTGGCAATAAATGACCCGCCGAGGTTGATATGCCATTAAAACAAAACAACCAACCAACAACCTTTTTTAGAAGGCAATGCGACTTTGGATTTCAGTGCCACAATTTCCGATCTCCGTTAAAACATTTTCCAAGTATTTAAATCGTTTAACCTGTTTGATTTTGGTATCGCTAATTTTTAATTTGCATGTTGGGTGCTTTTTTTCTAACTGCCATGGATATTTTTTCTTTTTTTCTTGCAGTTAATGTTTATTCTTTCCTCTCAGTTTCTTTCACTACCTTCTGTACAAAGTGATGTAGCTTATTTTCTGTGTTTGTTATCCACATTGTGTCACCTGCATAGTCTACACATTCTATAACAAGTGTTTTTATATTTTTGTCGTTATCGTATCAGTGAAAACAAAAATGTATGTAACTTTTGGCGATATTTGTTGTTGGTATTTTTAAAACATATCGAAGTGCTTACAGGTTCTTGCTGGTAATGGTATTACCAGAATATATCACCTGCGAGAAAAGTATTCATTTTGCTAAAATACCTTCAGAAATTGACCCTATGGTAATACATATATGAAAAAAAAAACAAAAAAAACTATGAACCGGAAATGTAAAACTTTCGTGTACGCTTAATCTCTCTCTATCATTTTCTAACTCTCCCCCCCCCCTCTCTCTCTCTCTCTCTCAAAGTTCTTTTCGTTATTTTGTACTTTGTCCTTAGTGGTAGTATTAGGTTGCTCCAAAAGTTCGTAAACATTTGCAAAAAATTGAAATTTTACTCGCCAAGTAATTTAAGGTTACCAGAAAGCACTTGCAAAAAATTTGAAATTTTACTCGTAAAAACAACAAAAATTATTTGCTCAAAATAAAGACCATTATTTTCCAAGACTTTCTGTCATCGATCTGCAAACTTTCGGATCTGGTCAACGTACCATTCAGCCGGCTTCGAATCAAAGAAGTCTTGACACGCCTCCACGACTTCATCAAACGAGTCGAATCGCGGCCCTTCAGAAAGTTTTGCATTGAGCGGAAAAGGCCGTAATCTGATGGAGCACGATCAGAACTGTAGGCTGGATTCGGCAGAACCTCAACGCCGTCCATCTCTTCAAACCTATCTTTGGTCTTCCTGGCGGTGTGTGGCTTGGCATTGTCCTGCTGCATCAAAGCGCGCTTTTGGTTGATCAGAGCCGGGTACTTTTGCTTCAATTTTCGTAAACCCGCTCAAGTTGCTGACAGTAAAGTTCGGCACTGATGGCCCGACCATTCGGAACCAACTGAAAATGCACGATTCCTTCAAAGTTTCACCAAATGTACAACATGACATTTTGCGGAATCGATCTTGTTTTGAAACCGACGGTGTCTCTTGCCCTTTCTTTCTGAACCCATCGCTTGTCTCGATTGTGCTGGACCAGATAAACCCATTTCGCAAGTGTTTACGAACATTTGGGACAACCTAATATTTCTCACACAGGTCGGATTTCATGCTGAGAAATTAAAGTCTGGTCTTAACTTGAAATCTACTAGCCAGACAATTACGAAAAGACTGTTTCAATACTTTCTATCAATTGTTTATGTATATTTAGCAAAGGTATATCATCATCATCGTTATATATAAATAGAGATAAATTTTTATTTTTACACCTTTGTATTTTTGTGTAACCTTGAATGTATATATCTTGTATATGTGGATATGCCATGATATCGGTTAGCGGAGTTTGATGTTAACACAAGATAAATTCGTCGCTGATGGTGGATGTTTTTGTGTTACCGTTCTTATAACCTCTCTGAAGATGGCTCATGTGAGCCGAAAGTTTAAAACCAACTTAATAAAAAATTATCCAAATGTTGGAGAATTTTGTTTTTATTTTCAGCTGAAATTAAAACCAAAATATGATGTTTAGAACGGCTCATGATTAAGCATAATAAACATTCATTGTCTCTTATATTTAACAGTATATGTTTAGAAAATTATTTGCTGCCTCAATACACTATATATAAATACATATATATATATGTGTGTGTGTGTGTGTGTGTGTGTGTGTGTGTGTGTGTGTGTGTGTGTGTAGTTCAGTGCGTGCGTGCGTGCGTGTGTCAATAAAAAGTTGTTTTGTTTTGATTCGTCAATCTACATTCATAAATAATAAAAAAGGCTTATACACCGAAAAAAAAAAAAAAGAAAAATCGACTGAGGACAGATATTTTGTTCTGAAGTAAACAAAACGTCACTTTTTAACTAAAAAAAAATCGACGAAAGATAAAAAGCAATAAAACAGTGAAAATAAATATCAGAGTGAAGATTTTTACGAGCCGAAAAAGTAATGTGTGCATCTGTGTAGGCGAACGATAAGATGGCATATAAATAGAAGCCAGTTCCTGGTAATGACCGACGCGTTCGAAAGTAGAAACCTGAATGAATAATGTATGCGCTTTGGACAGTTTGACCCCGATGTGCAATAACTTACACCCTAGTGCAAATTCATTGAAACAAAACAAGTGATGCTTTCCTAGATTCTTTCACACTTTCCCTGATCACGTATACGTCATGTCTTAGCGTGGTTCTTGATTTCCGACCACATTTTCTTATATGTTTTGGACTGATGGATTCAGTTTGTTTCTTCTCCTTGATGACACGACTGTCAGTTGAAAGGCTGACAGCAACAATATCCGCGATCTCTCCGTAAGGCTTGCCAGTGTGTTCGGACAGCGTTACAATTTTCATAGGTTTCCTTGGAATAACGTCCATCGCAGACAATTGTCGTGATGGATGCAATATTTTTCAAGAAGGCCAAACAAATTTCATAATACAATCGAAAATAGATTCATATTACTTCAGACTACTGCAAATGATCTAATCTGAGGAAAAAATAAACATCTATTACGCCCTGTCACTCATGAGGGTTTAAAACTGAATAAAAACAATAAAAGAAACTAAAACAGTTGTTTCAATTAATTTGAACAAGGGTGTATTCGAAAATTGAACGAACTAAAATGAAAATGAAAGAGACAGACTAAAATTTGTTTAATTTCATTCTTGTTGCTTAAATATGTGTTTCTATTCGCATGTGCGTGTTTTATAGACTTAAAAATATTAGGTACGTAGCTAGAAGAATATGTAGCAAGTCCATTTCATTGTGACTTTATTAAAAAAATGATATAAAAGGTGAAATAAGATTGTATCGCAATTGCGTTTTGTTCATTTGCACTAGGGTGTAAGTTGTTGCATATCTGGATCAAACTTGTTCGATAAACTGTCCAAGGCGCATACATTATTCATTCAGGTTTCTACTTTCGAACGCCTTGGTCATTATCAGGAACTGGCTTCTATGTATATGGCATCGTATTCGTTCGCCTACACAGAATCACACATTACTTTTTCGGCTCGTAAAAATCTTCACTCTGATATTTATTTTCATTTTTTTTATTACTTTTTATCTTTCATCGTATTTTTTTTCAGTTAAAAACCAGGTTTTTTCTACTTTAGAACAAAATATCTGTTCTCAATTGATTATTTTGTTTTGTTTTACTTTTCGACGTATCAGCCCTTTTTATAAGTAAGCGAGTCAGTTTGGTATTTACTTGTATTAAAATAACAATAAGTGGCTCTGTTGTAATATGCACAATTAAACCAATCTTAAATCAGCCTCATATAATCTTTGTTTCTATGTACATTAAATATTTCCATTTGATTAATACAGAATTAAATATAAACAACGTATCGCTATAAACATCCAAGTGGAGCATTCTGATTGACTAGTTTTTTTTTTTCTACGGGTTATCAAACATTTGCAGGTGAGTTAAAAGTAGAAAATATTTTCAAATTGTAAGATCTTTTTAGATAATAATTGTTTAGTCATACAAGTCTTACTAATTATACATAATGTGTATAATGTGATTCATACAGAGATGTGGATTCATATCTTTCCTAATGGTTGTTGCGTGTAAGTGGCTATAACGAACCCAAACAAAATTAGAACTCTGCTCTCTGGTTAACAAGTTCGAGTCATTCTCCATTACACTATCAACACATCGATGCTCAGACCACCTGTCATTTCCATTTGATTTACCCTTCTAGATACTGACAAAGCTTCGCTTTGCTTAAATTATATGACCGTACGGAAACCGATGTTTCGACGTGATATAGCTGTAAGATACCTTTTTTTTTTAATCATTTCACCCCTAGCAACGCATTTCACTGCCACTATTGCGCATGGGGTTATATAGGGGAAGGTAAAGAGAAAGAGTGGTTAGATATAGGAAATGTCAGAAGTGGGGGGGTGATAGATGGGTATGGATACGGAGACTGGGGGTTGGGTGGATGGGAAGAGTGTTTGAAAGAATGGAAGCGAGTTAGTGTGTTAGGAGGTGTCTATTGACCTTACATTTAAATGTCGGGGAAGCAATCATGTGGAAGGGAATTCCACAGTCGGGAAGTGCGAGAAAAGAAATTGCTGGAGTAGAAATTGCGGTTACATTTTATCGGTTTCACTGTACAAGGGTGGGATCTAGTTGCTAATCTTGCATGGATCATTCTGGAACTTTAACAGCTGTCGAACACTCAAAAAATGTTACAAAGTTCCTTATGTAACTGTCTTAGACAAGCCATATCGTGTGACTTACTTTTTATCATTTCACGACAAGTAAGGAGATAATGTCACTAAGATTCACTAGAGTTAGGCAAGGGATTACTAGTAATAAAAAGAACGATAATACTTTAATCAAGCAGGTACAGAATTTTAAATACCTGGGAAGCGTTATAGCAGAAGACGGAAAGTGCGATACAGAGATCCGAAGGCGAATTGGCATGGCGAAAGAAGCATTCCAGAAGTTAAGTAAAACATTAAGAAACAGGAAAATTTCACTAGAAACTAAGAAGAGAGTACTGGATTGCTATGTGATGTCCGTCCTTCAATTTGGCAGTGAATGCTGGACAATGCCATCAAAGATGAAGGAAAAACTTGAAGTAACTGAAATGTGGTTCTACAGAAGGATGCTGCGATTATCATGGATCAAGAGTGTGAGCAATGATGAGGTCTTGGAAATGATGGAAACAAAAAGGAAATTAATACTGAGCGTGAGGAAGAGACAGCTGAAGTTCCTGGGACATGCAATGAGGAAGGAGGGCTTGGAGAATCTGATACTAACAGGCCAGATAGAGGGGAAAAGAGACAAGGAAAAGCAACGGATAACATATTTGAAGGACCTAATCAGATGGATGACGGAACGAGGATTGCATGGTGTAACAGGAGAATGCGTGCTCAGAGCCACCAGAGATAGTGAAAAGTGAAAGGCCCTGATCGCCTACGTCCTGAAGGGACAATGCACATAGAAGAAGACAAAGAAGAAGAAGAAAAAGAAGGTGATAATGTCACTAGGATTCACTACAGTTAGGCAAGGGATTACTAGGAGTAAAAAAGAACGAGAATACTTTAATCAGGAGAAAAGACAATAAAAGTACAGAATTCAGAGAAAAAGAAGATAGTTATTATGTAATATAACAATCTGGCCCCACCCGAGGAAGGCTGATGCAAGCGAGGGTGTTTCGGGTCGTTGAAAGGAACGGATGTCGTTTGACCTTATTTCCGGCAGCAGCGGAAATAACTACAGAGGCAAACAGAACAGGTGTCTCTGAGAATTACGTGGGCGTGCGTGGGCTAGGCAAAACCGGAAGAAAAAGTCCCGGTTCTGGAATATTATAAAAAGACCTCGGCACACGGATTCGCCAGTAGAGGAGCAACAGAGATCGGCCGGTGAAGAGAGACACAACAGATAAGACTACACTCCCGTCAACCCATTAGAAGCGCGCTCTCTCAATTCTCTGTTCCCTATTCTACACGGTTCATCGTCATTAATAAAAATATAACTTCATATTTTTATATATATGCGTGTTTGTTGTTTTGTCGTCATACGGCGATATATAACAATTAGTGTTGTATTTAATTTTTTGAAGACTGCAATGACAGGGAAAAATAAATCGGAAGACGAGAAGCGCAAATAAAGAAACTATTAGAACAGAATAAATGAATATATCCAGCTAAAGCTCGGAGGACGAAATAGAATCTTTCTATTCAATACCGTGCCAAGGCTCAGTGAAAAAGCCAAGAAATTAGGATAATAATGGGGGACTTAAATGCAAAGGTAGGTAAAGATAGAGAAAGAGACACGAACGGCAACTTCGGACTAGGAGAGCGCAACGAAAGAGGAGAAGATTGGATCCAATGGTGCTCAGCCAATGACCAGGTTATTACTAACACCTGGTTCCAAGAACACCCACGACGTTTATGGACATGGAGAAGTCCAGGAGGCGACACGAAAAACCAAATAGACTATATAACTATAAACAAGAGATTCAGGAAGGCAGTGGTCCAATGCAAAACATACCCAGGTGCCGACTGCGGAAGTGACCACAACTACAAACTAAAAGTGAAACTCCGAAGACTGAAGAAGCGCAGCACATCACCAAGGCTGCAATACGACACGCTAGAGGACGATCTCAGCCTGCAGAAAGAATACAATAACAGTGTGAGAAAGAAATATGAAGAACAAATTGAAAAAGGGTACTCAAAATGGGATTCACTAAAAGAAGCGATGTTGACCTCAGCGAACAACATAGCCCCAAAGGAAATCAGACGCAGAAGAAAAAACGAGTGGATGACCGAAGAGATCCTCCACATGATGCAAATGAAACAAAAAATAACGCCAAGACACGGAGCAGAGTACAAGAAACTTTACAGGGAGATAAGGAACAAATGCAGACAAGCCAAAGAGGAATTGCTCAACAACAAATGCGCAGAAGTAGAGACTGAGCAGGAACAACAAAGCAGTGATGCATAAAGAGATAAGACTACTGACAGGACAAAAAACCTGCTCCTCAACAGGATGCATAAAATCCAAGGAAGGAACAATCATATTAGAGAAAGAGGAAATACTCCAGCGATGGGAAGAATATATAAAGGATCTCTTTTGCGACAAGAGAGAACAACTGAGAATACACAAGGAGATGGATGGACCGGAAATACTAAAATCCGAAGTGAAAGCTGCAATGGCCAAAATGAACAGAAACAAAGCACCTGGTCCAGACGGCATAGTGATAGAGTTGCTGACAGCCTTAGAAGAATATGGCATAGAAAAGATTACCGACATAATAAACGAAATTTATAGCAGCGGAATAATACCAGACGACCTATGCAAGTCGATATTTATAGCACTGCCGAAGAAACCTGGTGCAAACGAGTGCGAACTACACAGAACTATCAGATTAACGAGTCACATTACAAAACCGATTGTCAGAATCCTGATGAATAGAGCGAGAAGCAGAATCAGGCCAGTGATAGGGCAGGAACAGTGCTGGTTCGTTAAAGACACTGGAACAAGGACCGCCATATTCATAATTAGGATGCTCTCTGAAAGGGCATTACAAATGAAGAAAGACTTGTACCTATGCTTCATTGACTACGCGAAAGCATTCGACAAAATACGACACAAAGAATTGATGGAGATGCTAGGCAGCCTCAACATTTTCGGGAAAAACATAAGAATAATCAAGAATCTCTACTCGCATCAAACGACCTGCATACGGACAGGTAACGATCTCAGTAGATACACAAAGATAGAAAAAGGCGTAAGACAAGGATGTGTCTTTTCACCGGATTTGTTCAACCTATACAGCGAGAATATTTTGAGGACCCTAGATGACACGCCAGGATTTGTTATTGGAGGCCACAACCTGAATAACATAAGGTATGCGGACGATACAGTGCTGATTGCGGACACGGAAAGGAAACTACAAGACCTCATACAGAAAGTAGCAGTGGAGAGTGACAAAAAGGACTACAAATAAACGTTAAGAAAACTGTTGCATGGTCATCAGCAAAAGATACAACCCAAAATACCAAATACAGGTGGGAGATAACAGAATCAAGCAAGTACAACAATTTAAGTACCTAGGAAGTGTTCTAACAGAAGATGGAAAGTGCGACACGGAGATCCGAAGGCGAATTGGCATGACAAAGACGCGTTCCAGAAGATGAGCAATATACTAACACACAGGAAAATCTCAATAGAAACGAAGAAAAGAGTGCTAGACTGCTACGTGATGTCAGTTCTTCAATACAGCAGTGAATGCTGGACAATATCATCGAAAATGAGGACAAAACTGGAAGCGGCCAAAATGTAGTTCTACAGAAGGATGCTACGGATATCGTGGACTGAGCCTGCAAGCAACGGTGAGGTGTTGGAAAGAATGGCAACAAAAAGGAAATTGATGCTGAGCATCAGGAAGAGACAACTGAAGTTCCTGGAACACGCAATGAGGAAGGAGAGTCTGGAGAACCTGATACTGACTGGCCAGCTAGAAAGAAGGAGAGACAGAGGAAGGCAGCGGATAACATATTTGCAGGGTCTGATCAGGTGGAGGACGGAACGGGGATTGCCAGGAGCAACAGGAGCAAACATACTAAGAGCCACAAGGGATAGAGAGACATGGAGACTCATGATCGCCTACATCCTGAAGGGACAGGGCAAATAGAAGAAGAAGAAGTGCAACAGTAATACTGTGAGACAGTGGCCAATCTAGTAGCACCCTTAAATTCAGGCCATCGTGGAACCAAGGAGGAAAGCTCATCAGAACAATTGCCATGAAAATATTTGTAGGAAAGACAGAAGGATGTAGCGTCGTAGTGGGAAAGTGGCTGAAGTCGAGATGCCAGATCGATATCGATTACATACCATACTTCTTTGGATTTTTATGGATTATAAATTGTATGTTTTGCTAAAATATGTTGCTTACTCTTCTTGAGATTGAGTTTGAGATTTGTTTAACGACATATCAACCTCTGTGGGTTATTTAATGCCAGAAAGGTGGAGTTTTAAGGTATAATCTCCAAGAATTTAAATGTAAAGACAATAGTCATCGCCTATCTCGCTAACTTGCATTCTCTCTCTCGTGTTCCTTTCTCCTTTGTCCATAGCTGGGATCCTAACAGGTGCTAACACTCCGGGTCAAGGGTGACCTGGGACAGCACAGCAACAATTTAAAGGCGGTTCCATGCTCTTCACAACCTCCCAATCAGAGGCCTTGCTGCCGGATGCAGTTTACTGTCATACCCAGGACGGGCTTACTTTTCTTCTTTTCTCTTTCAAAACGTGGGCGACCATATTTTCCCATAAATATCAATTCTTAGTAGCTCTTTTTAATGTATTTGCATCATCGTCCTCATTCTCTGTTCATTTAAACAAGCTTGTTAATGTGGATACTCGTTATTTTTCCCATGTGTCACACTTGCCTCTAATATATGCTGTTAGTGTAAAATTCTGGATGCTTTTTTTTCCACTTTACGCTTCCCAGAAATTTCAAGTGTCTCTTTCTAAGGGTATGTAAGCGTTCTTTAAATTTTTTCCTCAAATGTTTAATCCATGGTATTCTCAGCCTCCTTCTGTAGAATCACTTTTATGTTATTCAAGTCTCTTCATCCGTTAATATTACTCAACACTACACCCAATACACTTAGAAACTAATACTTCATAACATCTACGTATCGGACAATAAGATTCAGACATTTGAAAAAATGACTTATCTATCTATCTATCTATCTATCTATCTATCTATCTATCTATCTATCTATAAGGAACGAAGAAAATATTTACACAAAATATTAATTGAAAACAGTGTGAATTGGGTAAATAGTGGTCATTTCGTATTTTGATTTCTAGCATGAGCGTTGTTTTTAATTTTTATTTTTTCGGATGCACAGTATAGTAGGGTCAGTTGGGCACCGTAGGTGAATAAAAAGGATACCATGACCCAATTTACCCCACCAGAAATTTTGAAATAGCATGCTGTACTGCTTGGCATTCTCACTGGAAGCTCCAATACGAACATTACAGAGAGTTCGGGCTGTGTAGACGATTCAAAAGAGTTGAATGAGTCTAAGAGTGATTACGAATGTTTTTGGAGTGATCATTAGTAGCAGCGACTTCATGCCACCATTCATCTTCCCACAGGGTTTCAGACTCAATAGGGAGGCATGCATCAAGTGAGATTAATAATAAAATAGAAGTGTGTAATGATTATATATATATATATATATATATATATATATATATACACTGTTGGTAATAATTACTAGGCCACCCCAGTGTTTAAAAAAAAAAGATGTATTTCATACTATTTTTTAGTATTTATTGCAAAGTTAATAATTGTAAATGAAAATATAATGGTTCTTTTTTTATTGCACAATAACATGTACATCAAACATATATAAATATTTACAAAAATTTAATAATTACCTGTATTGCAGTTTCGTCAATGAAAGAATGAAGAAAATTTAGGGTGAATCGGACGAGTTCATCTTTGCTTTCTTGCTTTGCAACATTTTGCAAAGTAATAATAACAAAAGAACCATTATATTTTCATGTGGCAATAGCTACTAAAAATAGTATGAAATATATTATTTCTTTTTAAAAAAACGGGTTGCCTAATAATATGGTGTATATATATATTCCATGCGCCTATGGACGAGTTCCGATCCCGGCTAGCAACACTGATAAGCAAAACAGGCTTGTATGTGAACGACTAATATATATATATATATATATATATATATATAATTATCTGCAGACAAGTCTGTTTTGCTGTATCACAGCTCCAGGGCTTCTGCTGAAGCATTTTATAACTTTTACAAATTCCGAAATAAATTATGGATTTATAACCTGCAAATTATGTGTTGAGCATTCTTCTCTATATTTGACATTATTCTGGATAATATCCATTGAGCACTCTTTTTTATCTATCTAATGTTTAATATTAATTAGATAAATTTTTTGTTCATCCTCTCCATTTCTACGGGTTTGTCATATTTTTCTATACATCTATATCTATATCTACCTAGCTCTCTATCCATTTATATATATATATATATATATATATATATGTGTGTGTGTGTGTGTGTGTGTGTGTGTGTGTGTGTGTGTGTGTACAAATATGTATGTAGATACAAGGTGATTGAAATGTAACTATCCATTTCAAAAGAATTATAATCTATTTTTTCCTATACGTTTACAAGAAATGGAAATGGATGAAAAGTGTTTAACATGAGGTTTTATTTAAAATTCGAAATGAGTACCAGATTTCGTGACGATCTTCTCGAACCGCCTATGAATCATGTCAACTGATCTCTCTTAGAATTCTTGTGGTATGGAAGGCAAAACTTTTGTATTCGCTTTTCCAGTTCTTTTAAAGAATTTGTTTGGTTTTGTAGATATGCTCCTTTAACCAACTCCGAAGAAATAAGTCAAAGAATGTTAACTCTGGCTAAGCATTCATACATAAAATAGGAAGTTACTTTTCAATTATCTTATATATATTTTCCATTTATAAACGAGTTATTACGCGACCTAAATTTCTACCAGGAGTGGTGTCTTCAGGCAATTTTCAATAACTGATTTTACCGTTTACCATTTTTTTTAAGAACGCTCTCGTAACAGTGTGTTTTTTTTTCAACGCTCACGTGGCAGGGAATTTTTGAACGCGCAATTATTAAACGCAATTTTTAAACGCAATTTTTAAATAATTCTTTGTAACTTTAAAAATTGCGCGTTTTAAAATTTGCGCATTTAAAATTGCGCGTTCAAAAATTCCCTGCCACGTGAACGTTCAAAAAAAAAACAAAAAAAACCCACTGTTACGTGAGCGTTCTCAAAAAAAAAAAATTACTTATTTAAAAGTTCTACAATACAATTGTATTGAACACTTTTTAATACAAATGTGCACTGGTCTAATCTTACTATGATCAGAAATTAATTAATTAAACTATATATATATACATCGTCTGATGCGTGCAACATCGAGCAAAAATCATAAGCGGCGACCCAGCGACATACGTACATGAAATGGTTAATATAAGCAGTACCCTACAATTATCCAGGGCACATGACAACAATTCCCACAAACATGGAAAGGAGGGTGCATGAGGCTAACAACTCTCAGAAAAAAAACTCAGTCTGTCTACCCTATGTAAAGGGCTTATCGAAGAAAATACAAAGGATCTTTGGTACATATAACATCAGGAACATCTTCAGAAGTGGTTCTACACTTTGCAAGTACCTCTGCCGGGTAAGACCCCCCAACAGTGGAGGACTTGACTAAGGACTGTGCGTACGCCATTCCATGTAGCTTTGGAAGGAAATATAAAAGAGAAACAGGCTGCCCCCTTAAGAATATCGTAAGGGCATAATACGGAGTGGGTGATAGAAAAGGCAGGCGTTGCTGACCACATATGGAGGGAGAAAGGTAATTACCCCCCTCCTATGGGATAAGATGAAATAATGGATAGAAAACACCACGGAAACTACGTAAACTTAAGGAATTAGCACAAATACTAGGCTACAAAAATCTCCCCAGCTGACCAAGCATAAAGATGAATACAATATAGGAGCCAGTAATACGGAGTGCCAGAGAAAATCATTAGTGTCAAAAATTGCAATATAATATCTGGTAAAAAACAGTAAAGAAAACCATTAACATCAAAAAATTGCAATATGAACTTTGGTAAAAAGTACTAGAGAAAACCATTAACATCAAAACTCATGACAACCAAACGGAGCTTCGCACAAGGAATGAGAATTATATAGCTAAGTGATCGTAATAAACGGTTCAGTTCGAAATTTCTAGCACCTGAACAAGCGTCATACAAATGGCAACCAACACACACACACACACACACACACATATATATATATATATATATATATATATATATATATATATATATATGTGTGTGTGTGTGTGTAATATTGTGAGTTTTGTTAAAAGTGTGAATTGTCAGATCTAAACTTTTAAAGTGATGTTTTTGAAAACAATTGCATATAAACAGACCTCAGATTGAAGAGCGGCAAAAATATTTTTACATTAAAATGGATTCTATAGCCAGATTCTAGGAAGATGGATTATCTTTATCCAACTGCAGCCAGATTAAATTGTCGCCTTCATTTTCCATATATTCTGACTACTGAACTTTGGATTTGCTTGATTTCAGATGGAAACTTGGAAAATTGCCAACATATTTAAATTAAATTCTCACCATTGAAATTTTATAATTACAAATCAGATAAATGGATGAAAACAAGTCGTCAGTTTAAACTGTTGCCAGGAGCATATACGCTGTACCCTCCTTCTATAAAATATTAGGTTACATTGGATTTTATTCTATGTATTTTTTTAGTAGAGTCATACTTTAGTATCTTAATGAATATTGAAATTGCATATAACAACGTTACTCATATATATATATATATATATATATATATATATATATAGACAAGTTTTGTCTATTAATTTTGTGTAGGATCCGTTCATACCGTCTGATATACTTGATGGTGATGTTATTGAAAGAAAACAAAAAATCACAGTATTTGTTGAATTTTTTATTGGGTCTAAGCTTTCGGCTCACATAAGCCATTATCAAAGAGTAAATATTAACACACAGTAAACATAGAACATTTAAGCTATTAAACAAATGAATTAGATGTAGTGGATTTAGTGTAATATATAATGAACTTAATTCTTTTGTTAGAGTCTGTCGGAGAAATATTAGTATTTATGAGTTTTTTTAGGATGTTTTCATCTAGTTGGTAGTTGGTGTGCATCTGGCTACGGTATAAGAGAGTGATATGTTTAGGAAACATAATTTTCCCAACTACATAGTTGATGAACAAATACATTATTTTCTTAAAAAGCTTAACATGGAAAAAACAACACATGATACTAACCCAACCAATCCTAAATTTTTTGTTTTCTTTCAATGACATCACCATCAAGTATATCAGACGGTATGAACGGATCCTACACAAAATTAATAGACAAAACTTGTCTATATTATTCAATGAAACCTGCATTAATGAAAAAATGCTGCCAAAATACACACAATATATATATATATATATATATATATATATATATATATATATATATATAGGATAGGTATGGATGTAATAAAATTTTGTATGCAAAAACACTATTCCCAAAACATTGCAAAATACAAAGTAGAACGAATAATATTTATGTAGAATTTATAACATAAATATGTTATATTATCACTACAAAAGTAGCTACTTTGTTTCGACACTACTTGTGTCGTATCAAGTAATGGTACTAATTTTAAGTTGAAGAGTTTTAAAAGGTTCAGAACTCTTCAGTAGTGTCGAAACAAAATAGCTACTTTTGTGAAGATATCATAACATATTTATGTTATTAATTATATATATACATATATATATAATGAAAATGCAAGAGAAGTCAAAAAAGTAAAATATATCACATTTATACACACAGACACACACATACAGAAAATTCCGTAACTGAAATAGACGCCCACCAACTTTTATTTATTAAAGCGGATTAATTACGTCTACCTGCCTACACAACTAAGAAATATTTTTTAAAAAATGTGCATTTCTCTGGCAGGGATCAATAGGAAACAATCTTCGAAAAACGTCGTAATAAGCAAATTTGGATATTCCCACCCCTTTTTTTTTAAAGAAATCGGATGTTTTTCTAGTAGCTCTTCAGTTTTGTATCCGTAACAAAACACAACAATCAAACCAGATTATAATTATCACTGGGTATTTATTTATATATTTTCCGTTCCATTTGTAATGGGAAGGGCGGTAAATCAACTTAAGTTAGTAAATTTATGAGCGAGTACTTCATATAGCCGTTTTAATAGTCCATACAAAAAAAAAAACAAAAAACTATTTACTTGCATTTAGACAAAATTAATTTTCGAGCGAAATGAATTATTTAATTAATCAGTTCCTTTCCGCTTACGCTTCGAAGTCTTATTTGTTCATGCCTTTCATGTGATGCAGTCAGGTACTGTCTATTAATGGATCGTCTTCCTTCAACTTTTCCTTGGAATAGGATTTTCATTTTTTATAATATTTTTCATTAGAGAGATATTGCAATTTTACTGTTATATTAAACATATAAAATATTTAATATAGTATATTTAGAATAAAGCCATTTATGTAACAGCAGAAGTTATCAATGAATCATAGATACATTGAATGTCTAAAAAAATAAAGGGATCGGATTAATTATACGGGACATTGGTCTCTAATTTAGTTCCAAATTATTTATATCCGTTAAAATGAGGCATAAGTTCAGACCGACAAGGAGGATTTTATTAAATTTTGATTTATTTTTCTAGTATTTTTACCTGTGTTTTTTTATTTTATTTTTTTTATTTTTTAGTTGGAGATAAAGGAAAGTAAAAATGTTCCACAATTTTCGACTTTCCAATCGCTTTCAGCCTCTTCACAGGTCATTTTCAAGGATGTTATTTTTCCGGTTCTCATATTTGACTGTAATGCAATTTTTCATTTTAATGGGGGGTGGGGATTAGAGTTCTTGAAGGGTGTCACGAGTTGCACTCGGCGGACATAATGTGAGCGTCTGTCTATTTTTTTTTGTAATTTCAAAAGTCCATTTCCACTGTTAAATAATGTAAAGTTGATGGTAGGAGAAAATTCTTTGATATTAGTGCATCTCTCTCTCTCTCTCTCTCTATATATATATATATATATATATATATTGTCATCCGCAGAGAGATCTGTTTTGCCTTATCGCAGCTCATCAGTACAGTCAGACTCCGATTGCTTTTTTACCCAGGATTGAAACCCGACCGAAATGGCGCCAGTGTGTGTGTGTCTGTGTGTGGAGACATAAACAAAGAGACCATATATAAAAGTAATATCGTTTCAGAATTAACATCGTTATGCAAGTTGAATTGCAGTAATGACGTGTCTGACCATTTCTTATATTAACCAATCATTCCTTTCAAATATGACAAAATGGATTGATGAAAAACATACGGCCAACTGGAAAGTTATTTTTTAGTTTCTTTCCAGCAAACGAAAAAAAAAAGGGTAATTTTGAAATCGTTGGAAACATTTCTTTCGATTACACGAGTAAATTTTATTAAATCAGTAAAGCTTTATGGAATGCAAACTACTTAAAAAGTTTTATATTCCTGGTTTACTTCAGTTCCTCCCATTCTCAGAATATATGTAAATTAATTTTTTTTTAATTTTTTTTCATCGTTTCACCCCGGGCAAGGCGTAAATGCCACTGATGTGCGGGGGGCTACATAACTGTAAGAAAATTAATTAGAGGAGGGAGAAGAGGATTACAAATCAATTAGAAAGAAGCAATAGAAGATGGAAATGCAGGTGTGACGACAGTTGCAAGGGGGGGAGAGAAAGGGAAGGATATACGGGGTGGGGAAAAGGCTAGAGTCACGTGGTTAGTAGATGAGTATTGACATTGCATTTAAATTTGTAGCCGTCAGGAAAGCAAAAATATGGGAGCGAGTTCCACAGGCGTGAATTGCGAGAGAAGAAGCTTCAGGAGTAGAATTGTCGTCTGCATTTGGCTAACCTAACTGTGAATGAGTGGGACCCAGTTGCCATTCTGGTTGCACGAGTAAACACCTGTTGAGGAGGCACCAGTGACAATTAGCAAGGGACTTCGTTTTACGTAACCGATGTCGCTAGGAACTCAAGTTCATAAAGCTCTGTTGGCTTATATTTGTGTAAATCAAAGAAATATAAGCTATTTTAAATCTTTATTTATTTATTGTTTTAGTAATCTTTCTCTTTTTCCAACCTGTGGTAAAGCTAAAAGCATTTGGTCATCAGATATTTACGTTATTCTCGGAATGTTTATTTCTTTTACATCTTTTTGTTTGTGTCAGTATAGATTCTTGAAAGGAATCACAGACCGACGTAATTTTATTTTATTTTTTGTAATCATTTAACCCCAAGAAAGACGATAAAGCCTCTAAAACGCAAGGGGTTAATTAGTGTAAACGAAACTATTATAAAAGAGCGATGAAAATAAAAGATTTGGTTCAAGGAGAATATTCAAAAGGGTGCAGTTGACAGGAAAACAAGAAGTTTTTTCTGTTTTTTCTTAATCATATCACCCCGAGCAAGGCGGTAACACCACTGATGTGCAAGGGGCTACATAAGAGTAAAATCACTAGATAGAAGAGAATGAAGAGAAGGACAAATCATTTAGAAAGGAGCAAAAGAAGGATGGGAATACAGGTGTGATGACAGTTGCAAAGGTGGAGAGAAAGGAAAGAATATACAGGGTGGTCAGGAAAGAACTAGGGTCAAGTGGTTAAGAGATGAACCTTGCATTTAAATTCCTGGAGGTTGTAGCCTTCAGGAAAGCAAGAATAAGGAAGCGAGTTCCACAGGCGGGAAGTGCGAGGAAAGAAGCTGCAAGAGTAAAATTGTCGTCTGAATTTGGTTGGTTTCACTGTGAATGGGTGAGACCCAGTTGCCAGTCTGGTTGCAAATTCAGTCATAAATAATAAAACTTAGTTGCCAGTTTAGTAATTGGCGTAAATTCCTGAAATCGATGTAGAAAATAGGAAAGTAATATTTATCTTGAGTAATACGAAAATGTAGCGCCAGGCTAAAAAATGAGGATAGGGGAGGACTGTTGTTCAATCTATCTTATCTTAAGCGTAGCAAGACATGATTACTAACCCAAACATTCCACGATATTTCTTACACCAAAACAACACATTCTTACTTACCATTTTTACTACAGTCACTGTAATACTTAATGTCTTTATGTACTTAACTAGTTCCCATATGTACAATTAGTCTAGTGGGAGAAGAAAAAATAGCAACATTAAAAATACAAAATAGAAATGTTCATCATAAAAAATACTACAAAAGTATTTCTAGAAAATGTCCAGGGAAGCAAAGTTATGGCGGTGAGAAAGTGAGTGAAAACAAGATGACAGGCCATAACTGATATGCTGCAGCTTTCTCATTGGATTTTTTCAATAATCTCTAGATACATAGTAGAAGCAACAGACCAAAGGTAGTAGCAATATTCATTATATGCATGGATCTTTGGCCGTAAATCAATTTTTCTAACAGCAGACTTTAATTTATGCTATATAACCCTCCCGCGTCATGTCCGTTGAAAACGTTAGCAACACGAGGCCCAGTGTGTCATAAGCCTAACGTTAGTATCAGCCACGTTAATGACAGGCAGAAAATTATCTAAGAACATTAAGAGAAAGCAATTTCGTTTTGGGGTCTTTAAAATAAGATCAAGCCAGGTCATTCAATGTCAGATCATTGAACGATAAACAAATGTAATGGTTATGGTAATATTTGCCGTTTTCTTACGAGAAAATAGTTGGCATTCATTAGCCGTGTGTTAATGGCAAAAGATATTAAACATTTCGTTATAAGGAAAAGAATTGCTCTCCACTGTCCGAGCAGCAAGAGCTACTGTCAATTGAAATTTATTTGAAATTTGAAGTTTATAAATCTTTTTGTTAAAAAATGTCGATGACAATGGGTTTCTCATATCCACTGTTATTCCGCTTTCATATCCTGGTTGGCTTTTCCTTCCTAATATTGGTTTGAAGTAGTGTGAAACGCCAACATATTGACTATTTCAGTATTTACGCTTCGTGTCACATATGATGTTCTTTTTTAGTTGTTGCCTCTATTAAAAGTCTTCTAGTGATATTGTTCGTATTATGTGGTACAATTCTTTGTGATTATGTATACCCAATCCAGAAGCTACCGTAAAATATAGTTGTCGTTGAGAACTACAAGTTTCATTTACTCGGAACCATTTTTAAATATTGATCCGAGGAAGTGGTTCAAAACATTAATTTAAAAGTGTTCTCAATACAGAAATAGACCAATGAATATTCAAATTATACTTTAGAACATGTACAAACATTAAGCTACAACAAAATTGTATATTTCCTTTTGACATTGAAAGAACAATGACAATATCTCATCAGGTAGTTAATAATGATGATAATAACCATCATGTCCAATTTTGTAGAAGGCTGTAGTTTGCACATTGTCTTAAAGTATAATTTATTATATATATATATTTACCTGTAAATTCAGATAAAAATTAGCAGGGCAATAGCCATTTTCAACACGTCATTTTAAAACAGGCATTTTCAACCTCTTATAAACAAAGAATGTGGAAAATTCTAAACCTAGAGGTTAGCTCTAGTAAAGGAGGAGATTGGGAGGTACTGGCTTTTATAGGGTTAAGCTAGCGGAATTTTAGTAGTAATTTCTTCTTGTATAGGGGGAGATATATGGCTGGACCCTTGCGTTAGTAGTAGTAGGTGGTGGGGAAGTAACTGTTAAGCCAAAATGAAAAAACGACGTTATTGTGGCAATTTGGAAGGATTATATATATATATATATATGTGTGTTTGTGTGTGTGTGTGTGTGTGTGTGTTCTGATGAGCTTTTCTCCTTGGAGCCTCGACTATATGAATTTAAGTGTTCACCGTTTTACTGTTGAATTACCTCGAAGTAATCACCAGTAATTTTCTAATAGTTTCTTTTCGTGTACTTCTCGCCTGTAAAGCACTCTTCTAGTTTCTTTCTTCTCTGCCGTTTACGGTCTTTAACAATCTAAATCACCATCTTGTTCCTTCTTGAACCCTGTTCTTTTAGTGTTGTTTCTGTTCATTAAAATCTTCACATTTCCTTCCACTCCCCGAAACTCCTTGCATTCGAATTTGTATTTAAGATTCCAGTGTCACCTCTTCTTCATGCACATGTGTAATAATATCAACGTAAACATCACATTAGTTCGATGAAGTCCTAAAGGTCGAAACGTATCACACGAATTTTCTATTCACTTGATTTCTCCTAATATATATATATATATATATATATATATATATATATATATATTAAAAATCACCTGAAGAAACCACTCATGGTGGAAACCAAGCTAGAGAAATAACTCGTTTAAAAATGAAAAATATTCAAAGGTTCTACAATATAATTGTATAGAAAACTTTCTAATACAAATGTGTACTGATCTAACCCTATTAGGACCAAAAACTAAGTATTAAACAATCAATCAATCAATATATATCCAAATGAATAAGAAACGAAAAAAATAGAGTCGACGATCAAAACATTAATATAATACAGTGCTCAATATAAACATAGAGTAATGAATATCTAAGAATTGATTTTAAGAATGCGGGGCACAGAGAATGAGGGCAGAAAAGATGAGAAAACAACATGTGAAATCAAGAAAGAGAAACAAAGAGGAAAGGCAAATACACACAGGAAACAGAAAGCAAAGAAGAAAACAAGAAAGAAGGCACTGAGAGGAAAGAGCTCATGGAAACGGCTAAGAGAAAGAAATTTTAAATTTAGGGAGGAAGTGAATTGTAGACGGATAGATATCGGTTACATGGTGTCTGGACTCAAATCTATTTGCATTCAAAAAATACCACTTTAAAAAGAAAAAGGAAATAAAGAGGAAAAGGAAAGACATACCAAAGATAGAAACAGAAAGCGAAGAATAGAACAATTTTTTTAATATCTTCTTACTTCGTACAAAAAGATTTCCAAAAATAAAAGTAAGTGGTGTCTTGTTAATTTTTTTTTTAACAATAAAACGTTTATTATTATCATTATTAATTACCTGATGAGATATTGTTCTTTCAATGTAGAATCAAAATTTACAGTTTTGTAGTAGTTTGTAGTTTGTACATATTCTAAATTATAATTAATAATAAATATGTAAGTGTGTGTTTGTGCGCGTGTATGTGCGTGCCTATGACTTTGCATGTCTGTGACTGTGCGTGCGTACCTGGGATGTGGGTGTGTGTCTTAAATTTCCGCTTCATTCTTCATGACTGCTCATTGCATAAAAGTATGTAAGATTTATAGGGGTACGTATTGAAAGCATTCATGTTATTCTCGCATTTTAGGCTTTGTATGTGCGTTGTGGTGCATTGGATATCGGCTCGGAACGAGAAATCGGGGAGCCGAGTTCGAATTCCAGCTGAATTCATTGCATTCACTTAATCGCAAATACCCTTGCGAAAGGTATTAATCCGTCTATTCCTTCCAGCTATGGGTTAAATAACAGGACAGATTGGGTTCTATAGCCTTGGTCGGCAACCAGTCTACCGCAGAAAGCAATGGCAACCTACTGCGTGATAATCTTCTGCCCAGTCAGTCATGTCTCTTTCGAGACATGATCGCCAAAGCGTGTATCACGTATGGCACTTAACTGACTGACGCTAGACAATCTCCTCAAAGATGAAGGAGGAAATCGAAACAACAGTAATGTCGTTCTACAGAAGGATGCTTAGGATAGCATAGACCGAACATGTAGGCAATGACGAGATTTTTGGGAGGATGCAAACGAAAAGAAAACTTAACATCAGGAAGAGACAGTTGAGGTCCTGGAACACTTAATGATGAAGGCAGGCCTGGAGAACCTATTACTCACAGGGCGGATAGAGGGAAAGAGAGAAAGAGGAGAAAGCAGCGCGAGACATACTTGATGGGCTTGAGCAAGTGAGTTTGGGAGAGATACAAAGCGGAAAAACGTTAAGGGCAACAATGGATGGGGGGCAAATGGAAGTACGTGATCGCCCTAAAAGGACGGCACAAAAAGAAGAACAATTTACATTAAAATGTAAATTGTTCTTCTTTTCTGAAAAATTTCACAACGTTTTTTTGGATTTGAAGCTTTGCAATGATGTTTTTTCATGTTGAAGATTTACAATTTTTTTTTTTTGGTTGAAGTTTTACAACATTTTTTTTAATATTGAAAATTTATAACAATTTTTACATAGAAGTTTTAGAACGTTGTTTTTTAACGTTAAAGTTTAACAACGTTGTTTTTGACGTTGATCTTTTACAAAGTTCTTATTGTTACGTTGAGGTTTTACAGCTTGTTTTTACGTTGAAGTTTTGAAACGTTGTTTTTTTTTTTTCACGTTAAGGTTTTGCAACTTTGCTATTTCAAGTTAAAGTATTGCCACGTGGTTTTTAAGTTAACGTTTTACAACGTTGTTTTTAGGTTGAAGTTTTATATTGTTTTTTTTTACATTGAGGTTTTACAAGTTTGTTATTTTCAGTTGTAGTTTTACAAGTTTTAAGTTGTTTTTACGATGGAATTTTACAAGGTTGTTATTTCGTTGTAGTTTTACTTCGTGGTTTTCTTACGTTGAAGTTTTGCAAAGTTGTTTTTCACGTTGAAGTTTACAAGGCTGTTTTTTTACATTGAAATTTTACAACTTTTTAAAGTTGTTTTACGCTGAAATTTTACTCCGTTGTTTCTTTACGTTGGTGTTTTACATTTTTTTAGATTGACATTTTACAACGATTTTTACATTGAGGTTTTACAACGTTGTATTTTGTGTTTTACAACGCTGTTCTTTGCAATAGTGTTTTACAACGTTATTGTTTACGTTAAAGTTTTACATCTTTTTACGTTAAAGTTTTGCAATGTTGTTTCATACGTTGAAATTTTATAATGTATTTTACGTTCTACAACCTGTTTTACGTTGAAATATTACGACGTTTTTTTACGTTGAAATTTTGCAAAATTTTTATTTTGTGGTTTTAAAACCTTGTTGTTTTACGTTGATGCTTTATACAATTGTTTTTTTACATTGAGGTCTTACGACTTTGTTTTAATTTGAAGTTTTACAACGTTGTTTTTTTCTGTTGAATTTTTAAAACATAGTTTTTACGTTAACATTTTAAAACTGATTTTTAAGTGGAAGTTTTACAACTTCACTTTTTTAACTAATACGTTTCAAGTAGCAATTATACACTTGATTTGGAAATCAGCGTGTTTTTTTCTTTCCTTTCTTTATCTGGAAATAATCCTCGCCTACTAACGCCAGCAGAAAATCCTCCCAAGCGATTACGCGTACCAGATTTTAAATATAAACAGGGTGCGGTAGAACTGCCTTTCACTTATACCTCCCAGAAATACCTCCCCCATAATGCTAATGACAATGTTATGTTCGTTTAGCTAATTATGTGAAAGGTATTTCTTGGTGGTATTTCGGGGAGATATTTTTTATTTCTGAGAGATATTTTACCCGCAGCGTGTATTACAAATATTATATAATTTAACTGTTTTATTATTAATGAATTTTCTTATATTTTAATGATATAATGTACGATATCTTAATTACATTCGGCTTCCATGGTCGTAATGATCTTATTGTTAATATGATTTTATTATTCTTTATATTTTATTATAATGTAATGACTTTTTCTCTTAATTAATATCTGACCTTCATTTCTTCTTAAATGTCATAAATATAATAACAATTTATTCAGTTTGTTGCACCTATCTCTATCTTTCTCAATATATATATATATATATATATATATATATATATATATATATATGTATGTATGTATATATATATATATATGTATATATGTATGTATATGTGTGTGTGTCTGTGTGTGTGTTTGTGTGTGTGTATATATATATATATATATATATGTATGTATATGTGTGTGTGTCTGTGTCTGTGTTTGTATGTGTATATATATATATATCAAGAAAGATAGAGATAGGTACAATAAACGGAAAAAAATAATTTATAATATGTATATATATTAATAACTATATATATATATAATAATAATAATAATAATAATAATAATAATAATAATAATAATAATAATAATAATATATTTCAGTTCACCCACAGAGAACAAACTCGGAGGGGAAAAAAGAGGAAGTAAAAAAAAGAAATAAACTAAGTACTTGAACATACCGACTTACCCTGACGAGCCGTAGGGTGAAACCTAGGTAGGTCTGTTGGCTCTTACTTAGATTTATTCTTTCTTTTTATATATATATATATATATATATATATATATATATATATATATATATATATATAGTTATGAATTAATTGTACATTGCAACACGGAAATTTCTATGTTTCGAGATAGATTCTCTTCATTAGTCAATGTTTGATGTTGGTTGTACAAAGGATTTACATTTATATATATATATATATATATATATATATATATATATATATATATATACTGGTGTGCACTACTTAGGCTTACTTTGGTAAATATGTCTACTACAAAATCTTTGCGTGGTATCTTGCATTGTGTCTTTTTCACTGTAGTCTTCTTACATTTTCTCTTTCATTAAAATGTGACTCTGTTTTGCATTCGTCATTACTTTTTACCATTTGTCAGCATCCTATGTCAGATGTGTTTTTGATTACTTCAATCTTCTATTCCGATGTTGCAACTAAATACCAACCAAGCTGTTTACTAGTAAGACTCTTCGTATTATATCAACTGAAAACTCACTGTTAAGACTGCATTTAATCCTCACTTCTCTTGCCGGTAATTTTGGATTACCAACCAAAACTTTTTTTCTCTTTCATTCTTTCTTTCTTTTCTTTAATTCATTCTTGCTCTGTTTCTTTATTTTTCTTTCTTTCTTTTTTATCTTTCTCTCCTTTTTTCTTTCCTTTCTTTCTTTCTTTCTTTCTTTTTTAACCTTTGTGGTGTCCCGGTTTTTTTTGGATTTAAAACACTTTCACTAGAAACAAATTTTTTGGATGCTTTGACATCTGTTTTTTGAAATTCTCAACCGCATGGTTATTTTTTTGAGCCATCTTCCCCTTCAAAGACAAAACCCTTACTATGATTTTATTGTAAAATGCAAGCTAATGTTGTAAATCTGTGTCTTACCAAGTTATATTACACTCATGCTAATAAAATGAAACGATTCCTAATTAGAAATATACATATTAACTAAGGTTTTTCATAGGTACACTAGCTTTCAGGTTTACGCAGTGTATTTTTATGTAACACGTCACCTATGAAAATGCCTTAACTTACTTTTCAATTGTCAATGTCTACAGATACTGCTACATAAAACATACGGATAAAAATTCTTAACTTCTTTGTAAAATAGAGGCGCATAAATATTTTAGGTATCTGACCCGAAACATTTGATGTTTGCATGCATATATATATATATATATATATATATATATATATATATATATTGTGTGTGTGTTTGAGTAAATAAACTTAGTAGTTGATTTTTAAATACAAAATTGTTCATATTAAATATATTGCTAATGAATAACGTCACAGATATCACTGGAACATACAGCGATGATATTCTAATGAAGGTAGGAAAAGACGCCATCTTTCATCAGATCTATTTGACAGCCACGAAGAGATTAAAAACTGACGAAAGATTCAAATTCAAACTTGTAATCGAGTACTATTAGCGAAAAGGTAACGGTATGCATGTATGTAAGCGTACATGTCTTCTGCTTGAGTATGCTTTGATACATCAAATATAAAATTTAATTCTAATCAGTCTGAACCCATCTCTGTGATCTCCCCTATATATATATATATATATATATATATATATAATTCTCCTTAACTTTAAATTTGTCATATTTTTTAAGTTAAAGCAAATAGAAAATTAAAAAAAATTGTCCATAGATGACATGCGGACTCGATAACTTGAATATCGTTCCTAAAATGAATCCTTGGGAGCATAAAATGTCAACAAGTATGACATTTAAAAACAAAATTCAATGAGTGTTAGATGAAAATGAAAAAAGAATTATAAAGCAGCACGAATAGATAATAAAGAAAAAGGTTCAAACCCAAGTTTCATGCAAAATGAGGTAAAATTGAAACACCATCCAAATTACACACACACACATATATATATATATATATAGGGAGAGAGAAAGAGAGGTACATAATCAGTTTTGTATTTGACATTTACATATATGATCTATTTTCGATATTGAGCACTATAACTCATAAATATAGCATACTTTAAAACTATTTTATCATATATATATATATAGATGGGGAGTTTGTCATTTAATTGGGCGGTGTTATATCGACTTTGGAGTTTCGGAATGGCAACATTATGATATACTCACTTGCCATGTTTTTTTTTACAATATTCGTATATTATCTATCTCTATATCGAGCATTTTACGACAGAAAGAACTTTTTGGCAAAATATTATTTGTTATCAATGGTCCAGTGAACTAAGATATGTCAGAAAGTTTCACAGCTTCCTCTAGGGAACACAGGTTCGAATATATATATATATATATATATATATATATATATATATATATATATATTTTATTTAATAATTAAAATATTTTTTTCTAGTTGGTATTGTACTAATGAAATGAAGCAAATAAATTCTGCATAGATTCATCTATCCTCTAGAACATATTTATGGTCGGGAAAAATATTATTTCGGAGAAGTTCTTTTGATTTCTTCACAGATTTAAACCTTTAACTGCCATCTAGAAAACATTAGATACCCACCTGGGTGAGTTTGTTCAAGCGTTAAATACACAGGATTGTAGATTTCGGGATCGCCTTGGTGCACTACAACAAGCAATGTAAGGCACCTGAGGATTGTCTACTAAAGTACACAGAGACATTTAAAGAGTACACGGTTGATGGGGAGACATTTCTTCTTCTTCTTCTTCATAATAATAATAATAATAATAATAATAATCATAATAGCAGCTAAAATATGAAAAAGAAAACCAAATATAAAAGTCTTGAACAGATGAAACAACGCTGACAAGACAAAACTCAGCATGGCCAATATCCAGAATGTGCTAATAAACAAACTGTTGATAAAGTTAATACTCATCGATGGTTACGAGAATCTGGATTAAAGTCTGAAACTGAAGTCAGCATAATGTGGATCCAAAATGTATGTTCTGTGATAAATACCAAGAAAATTTAGATAATCTCATCTCAGGATGTTCCGTACTTGCCCCAAATAAATATAACAATTGTCACGTTAAAGTGAAGCAATATTTAAACTGGACAATGTACAAACACTTCGGAAAATATGTAAACAAACACTGGTATGAACATCACCCAACACTATTCTATGGGATTACACCATCTAAACAGACAGAAAAAGTGAAGGAAATATGTTATATAGCGACAAACAACCAACACGCATATATATAAAAATATAAGTTATATTTTTATTAATGACGATGAACCGTGTAGCCTAGTGAACAGAGAGTGAGAGCGCTTCCAAGGGTTGACGGGAGTGTCTCACTTCACCGGCCGATCTCTGTCTGGTCTCGTCTGTCTCTCTGTCTGCGTCTCTCACTGAAATCCGTGCGCCGAGGTCTTTTTATAATCTCCAAACCGGTACTTCCGGATTTTGCCTCGCCCACGCACGCCCACGTAATTCTCAGAGACACCTGTTCTGTCTGCCTCTTGTAGCCATTTCCGCTACTGCCGGAAATAAGGTCAAACAAACATCCGTTCCTTTCAACGACCGGAAAACAACCCCGCTTGCAACAGCCTTCTTCTCGGGTGGGGCCAGATTGTTATATTACAAATAGACCAGACATTATTGTCAAAAAAAAAAAAAATATCCCACTAATTGATATGGCTTGTCCAGCGGATTGTGACATAGCAACCAAGGAATTTGAAAGACTATCATAATATAATGACTTGGAAATTGAAATAAAGAAAAAATAAAAAAGGAAATTGAAAACAAGAATAGTACTAGTGATAATAGGTGCAATTGGAATGATAAAAAATGAAACAAAAACATATTAAAAGAATCCCTGGAAACCCCAGTTTAAGGGATATACAAAAAATTGTCCTGTTAAGTACATCTCACACTCTAAGGAAAAGATTGTCTATGTAGTGCTAAGGATGTTATGGGAGATAAAAAAAAAATGTAGCCATAATAACACACCACGACCGGCCATAGGTGTTTCCGCAGTGTTGGTAGGTAGTGGGACCATAGCAGAAATCGAATTATGACGAAAATGACATCATTATAAAGATAATATTAATGAAGACTAGTAAATATGAATCCAATAGCCTGGGTATTATATAGTGGAAACGTTAGTTCAAAGGTCCAGTAACTGTTAGTCAGTTGAGTGCCATACGCTTTGGGCGATCATGTCTCGAAAGAGACATGACTGATTGGGCAGAAGATTATTCCACAGTAGGTTGCCATTGCTTTCTGCAGTAGACTGGTTGCCAGCCAAGGCTATAGAACCCAAACTCTCCTATTATTAACCCCATAACTGGAGGGAAGAGACGGATTAATACCTTTCCCAAGGGGATTTGCGCGTAAGTGAATGCAAGGAATAAAACTGGAATTCGAACTCGGCTCCCCGATTTCTTGTTCCGAGTCGATATCCACTGCACCACACCGCACATCCGCAGAAACTGTAACAAACTTAAAAACTCAAAAACGAAGTATGTTCGGATATATGTTTATATACACTTTTGTAATTGTTTGATGCGTGGAACCCGCTTCCCAAAATATTTTTAATACACCCTGTAATTCTATCATATAAATTGTCGAAGAAGAAACTGAATTATTCGCAAGCTATAAGCCAGAAAATCATTTTTGAGAATGCACTAAGATAAAGATTGTTGAAATTTTAATTGTTTGCATATTAAAACTTGACATCAAAAAAGTAAGGACTTTTCAGTATTTAAATAAGGTTGGATATTAGCTCAAATTCGCATGACATATCAATTTTAACGACTCATTATGTCCCTCTCTTCAAAAAAAGTATGACAGTCATTAATAGGATATTAATATTGGGTTATTATTAATGAAACCTGTTATTAATATAATGGCTTTTTATTAAGTTATAATTAATACCAGAATTAAAAAACTTATCATTATTATTATAAATAACATATTCTAATTTATTTTTAAAATACTTTCTTTTATAGGGGAAACTTTAATAGTTTAATATAACTATATCATATGCTTATCATAATTATTGGTTTCATATGTGAAAATTGACATGCATAATAAATGAAAAAAGATGTCGATACACACACACACACACACACACACACACACACACACACACACATATATATATATAGATAATATATATATATATATATATATATAGATAGATATATATATATATATATATATATATAGATAGATAGATAGATAATATATATATAGATAGATAGATAATATATATATATATATATATAGATAGATAGATCGATAATATATATATATATATATAGATAGATAGATAATATATATATATATAGATAGATAGATAGATAGATAATATATATATAGATAGATAGATATAATATATATATATATATAGATAGATAATATATATATAGATAGATAGATAATATATATATATATATATATAGATAATATATATATAGAGAGAGAGATAGATAGATATATATATATATATATATAGATAGATAGATAGATAGATATATAGATAATATATATATATAGATAGATAGATAGATAATATATATATAGAGAGAGATAAATAGATAGATAGATAATATATATATATATATATATAGATAGATAATATATATATAGATAGATAATATCTATATATATATAGATAGATAGATAATATATATATACATATGTTGTATATCAATAAACAACAAACACGTCTGTATATAAAAATATATCAAGTGATATTTTTATTAATGAACGATGGACCGTGTAGCCTAGTGAACAGAGAGTGAGAGCGCGCTTCCAGGGGTTGACGAATGCGTACCCCACAATAGCAGCATGCTATTGGGGGCAGCTGTGAACTGCCTTCCTTCGTGTTCTGTGGTTCTTCTGGTACTTCTGCTCTCACTTCTTCTGACT
>JBBBDQ010002582.1:55000-70000 GCA_037127315.1 Ascarosepion bandense
ACTGTACCAGCACGAAATCACTATATATCGTGACCGAGGTTTTCAAAATGCTGGCCTTGGTGAAGCTATTGACCCCGCCCGCTCTCTTCCAGTAACTATAACAAAGGTCTGCTCAGTAGAGTTGTAGATTAAACCGCAAGTGTGCTCTATGAGCATTGATTAAATATGCATGAGAAGGCGTCTGCAACAAGAGTTGGCCAGTCGCCTTAGTAGATAGGATACGAGCGGCCAGCCATATGGGAAGAAGATTTATAAAATATATGTTAAAGACGTTGCTGGAGATAACTGTGAAATCTCATACGCCATTGCATTTACGTTCGGTCATCACTGTGTGTCAAACTAAAATCCGTTCATCAAACTGAATAAAAAAAAAGTATTCTATGTTTACAGATATTTAAGTTAAAGATTATATAAATATGGTATCTTTCGATTATTCTATCACCACTGAATGTTTGTTAGAGTTAGCAGTCGCTTTTTCTTTAAATTGAAGTTTTAAGTACCATCCAGTCGAATTCGTTTCATTAACTTACGCACAAATAGCCTTGGGAAAAGTATTAATTTATTTCTTGTCCCTCTAGATATTGGTTGAATATCAGGGCAGATTGGATTCTCTAGCCTCGATTGACAACCGATCTACCGCAGAAAATAATGGCAACCTACTGCGGGAAAATTTTCTGCCTAGTCAGTCATGTCGCCCAAACGTGTATCATGTATTGCAACTGATTTGAAAACTGACATTTGATAGTTTCTTGGTTTTATTTAGAACAATTTTGCAGATTATAGGCAGATATTCTTTCATTTTTCCCCAGTTTCTAACTTCTACGTGCAAATTTAATGTATCTGAGATCCAATTTGAAATACTCTCAAAAATGCCCAGATCCGATGACTTGTCACCGAAATTATAACGCCTGAAATCAAATGAATGGTTGTTGATCCTACGACAATTCAACTCTTTTGTATTATATGTTTAGATATTTTTTTGAACTAACTAAAGTCTATATCCACTGGCCCAGTGGATGCATCCATTGGTTAGTTCCAGTGATTTGACCCAAAGAGATACCAGTCTACAGCAGTGGTGAACAAGTAACATAGAGGATAAGAGAGAGATAACTCATGACTACCAAAAGAGACTTTACGCAAGGAATGAGAATAATATACCGCAGTGATTGTAATAAAGGGTTCGGTTCGAAATTCATTGCACCTGAAGAAGGCAGGAGCGTACAACGGCTGAAACGTCGTACAAATGGCAACCAAGATGAGGACAATAGTCCGAATAATGTAAATAATGCCAGCTCTTGTTGGGTTATTGAACATTGAATTTTATATGACGTACCTCGTGATGAAAAATCTCCACCATATTAGACTTACTAACCATCACCCGACACCTAGGTATTTTAAAAATGGCTCTCTGTGTAGTACTGATACATATATTAGGTTGAATCTAGGGATCATCTTTAGGCCGGTTTTATCGCAGTTACAAAAAGTTTTTCTTTGTAATTTAATCCTGATGATGATTTTAGAAATGATCGTAAGTATTTTGTTTAACATAAACTACGGCGCCTACCTTGATGAAATTCATCTAACATCAATAAGCTGATTAGACAATAGGAAGGGATCAGTATAAAGGTATACAGACATAATATATTTATATTTTATATTATTCTATGAAACACATTGAATGAACACACACACACACACACACACACACACATATATATATATATATATATATATATATATATATGAGGTAACCAAAAATTTCTGTCCGTTTTTAAAGGAGAAAAGTATGTGTAACTTATATTTAGTTTTCGAAGCAATAGCCATCAGCATCCAGCAACTTCTGCCAACGTGTCTCCAGCTGTTCAATGCCCTTGCGGTAGAACTCGGGGAGTTTTGACGCAAAGAAGTACATGAGGGCTTTGCGCAAGTCTGCTTCATTGATGAAGGATTTCCCACGAAGGTGATTATCTAGGGAGTAGAAGAGGTACTAATCGGATGGCACAAGGTCAGGTGAATAAGGTGGATGGCACAAAGTCTCCCACCCAAGTTGCTGTATAGTATCCCTGACTACTCGCGCGACATGCGGCCTGGCATTGTCATGGAGGAAAAGCACACCTTTGAGATTCACCAGTGCTTGGTCCTTCTGACGCAATGCCTGTTGGACACATTTCAATTGCTGCGAGTATAAGTCTCCAGTGACCGTTTGGTCCGTTGGTAGCCGTTTATAATGAACCACTTGACGACCTGTCCACCAAACACAAAGTATAATCTTGCGTTGGTGCATAGGTGGTCTTGCGGTGTGAGGGACCGCATCCTGAGGAGACAACCAATGTCTGGAACGCTTGGGAGTTTCGTACAGAACACACTTTTTATCACTGGTAAACATTCGATTGAATAAGGATGCGGTACGGTGGCGAGAAAGAGGCGATACGCAGGCTGCCACTCGTTGTCTCTTGTGGACCTCCAACAGCATTTGCGGAACACACTTGCTCAGTTTTTACGTTTTACCTAAGCTGTGCATGTGAAGTCTAAATGTTTTATCGGAAACGTTGAAATGTCTTGCAACTTCACCACACGTTAGACTACTGTTCTCTTCAATGGCCGCCTTCAGGACTCCGTCATTCAAGACCTGTGGTCGTCCACTGCGCGGCTCATCATGGAGAGACAAATCTCCCAACTTGAATTTTCGAAACCAACGCCTTGCAGTACGTTCATCCACGGCACTATTTACAAACGCTTGACATATGCGGCGACTTGATGCAGCTGCTGATAAGCCCACTTTAAATTCGTAAAGCAAACACCCACAAACGAGATCTCTAGTCACTTCCATCCTTCTCACAGCTGTCCAGCTTATAACTGATGGCCGGGCACTGTGCGCATGTTTTTTATAATATCTGATGTTCCTACTTCCGGCTGTCCAAATTTGAAAAAAATTGCTACACGCATTTCGTATATATTTCAACTTCATTCAATGACTAATCAAAAAACGGACATAACTTCTTTGGTTACCTTATATATATATATATATATATATATATATATAGGAGAGAATGGAAATCCGAAAAGACGGAGAGGATATTCGAAAAGATTTTATCTAATTAATGTAAAATATCAATTGAATAAAAATAGAGAGCTCAACAGATATTACCCAGAACAATATAAAATATTGAAAGAAAAGCTCACCACATAATTAAACGGTTATAAATCTTGAATTTGGACGTTAGCACGAAAGACTAAAAGCAATAGTTGTTTCCAGTTAAAGCGAAACCGTACACTGAAAGAAAAATGAATTGATGTAAGTCAAATTTTGATTTCCCGGTATCGATATCAAATAAGTTTTTTCGTTGTAAACTGAATTTTGAAGGCTAAATAAGTCCTCTGAGTAAATAGTATCATGACTGAGACTAAGAACTACAATTATACGTACTTAGAGCCAAACCAGAAGCAAAAACTAAAACAAAAAAGGGTGAAGAAAATAGAGACATACAGGCAGATAAACAGACACACACAAAACATCTTGCCTTTTATATATATATATTATCAATTATCTGCACTATTGTAAGAACTGCAACCTTGAAACCTCTGAATATCGTTTCTTATGTCTTTGTCTATGAGTGTATCAAATTTGATTAAAATCGGACCACTCCTTCTATAACCCGATTTTTTCGATTATCGATTTTCGATATTTATCGGGGGTAACTCGACACAAAACCTAGCTAAGAACACTCGCAGACGCTTATAGTACAACTGCGTAAATTTTCAAGAAAATCGTTTCAGCCGTTTCGGAGTCTATAGGTAACGGACACACACACACAGACACACACATACAAAGTTCTATTTATAAGTTTAGATTGTAAAAGAAAAAATACAATTGCCTCGTTCAGACGGTTGATGAATATATAAATGTTAATTTCACTCAGACATGTGGAAGGGAATTCCACAGGCGAGAAGCGCGAGAAAAGAAGCTATGAACACACAGACAGGATAAAGAGGAGGAAGAATGAAATAAATAAACAAATTTTTAAGAAAAATTGGGGATTGATCTTATGCTTACATTCACAAATATAAGCTTACAGAAAAATTTTAAACATGAATTTTTTTAAAAGGACTTTTTAAAAACAGTTCTATTTCAAAATACTTTTCCAAAAAAAAAAATATTTAAAAAAATCCCTTTGTAAAAGAAAAGAGGTGTACAAGAGAAAATGTTATACAGAAAATTAATTAAAATAATGCAGATAATGACAAAGGAGCCAATGTAGTAAAAACCGCAATATAATAATCATAAGCACTCTTGAAGAATGGTAAACTTTGAAAAAAAAAAACAGTAGCATCTCTGGCATGTACGCATCGCTCATTCAGTAAAATGAATTAGATCACTCTGGCTATTGGGCGCGTATAATGATAATATACACGTTAAAAATCTGCCTTCTCCTACAGAACGCCAATAGCCCAGAGGTAGAATCGCCGACTGAAGCCAATTCGGTCGGGTTTAATCCTGGGTTAAAAAGCAATCGGAGTCTAACCGTACTGATGACCTGTGATACAGCGAAACAAATCTGTCTGCGGATGACTATATATATATATATATATCGAGGGAGAGAGTGAGAGAGGGCGGAGCGAGAGAGAGAGAGAGTGAGAGAGAGAGAGAGAGAAAGAAAGATAAAAAGGAAGAAAATTCTTTAATTGACTCATTACGTTTACTCCTAAAATCAAATTATAGACACCAGTGTTTCTTCCAGTGTTCACGCATATTAATAAACATTCTATCTTTGATATTGAATATTCTTCTGCAATTAATATATATATACAATTGTATACGAAATTTGACGAAATCCGTTACGAAATGGATTAACTCCGACATATTCTTTCTTTAATTTATTTGGTTTAAACATTATTTTTAATGGATACTCGTATTTGAGTATATACTCTATTTGTTTGTTCTCTTTTGTTTATATATATATATATATATATATAGATATATATATATATATATATATATATAAACTTATTTATAAATGGAACTTTGTCTCTGTGTGTGTATGTGTCTCTGTGTGTGCCCGTTACCTATAGACTCCGAAACGGCTGAACCGATTTTCTTAAAAATTTACGCAGTTGTACTATAAGCGTCTGCGAGTGTTCTTAGCTAGGTTTTGTGTCGAGGTACTCCCGATAAATATCGAAAATCGATAATAAAATAAAATAAAATTGGGTTATAGAAGAAGTGGTCCGATTTTAATGAAATTTGATACACTCATAGACAAAGACATAAGAAACGATATTCAGAAGTTTCAAGGTTGCAGTTCTTACAATAGTGCAGAAAATCGATAACATATATATATATATATAAGGCAAGATGTTTGTGTGTGTGTCTGTTTATTTGTCTGTATGTCCTTTATACAAATAAGCAATTTATATCCGATTCTCACTAAACTTCACACAAATATTCTTTAAGCTCCAGGACCATGGATTAGTTTTAAGCTTTCATTACACCCGAGCAACGCTGGGCTATATTGCTAGTATATATATAATTAAACAGTATATTTCTTTATATTTACCAGCTTGAATAATCGAGAAATCGTGTTAGGAAAGTATGCCGGAGGTTGCATATTATTTTTAAAAAGATAAATTATAATTATAAAAAACACGCTATTTTCTGAAATACCAGTGTCCATAAATAATGTTTAAATCAAATAAATTTAAAATTATATATATTAGTATAATATTATAATATTGTTAATATAATATAGTATAACCATAGATCTAAATTAAAGTTATGAAAAATAAATTTCGTAATATTTTTGTGTGACTTACAGTTTTCCAGCATCGCTATTCATTATTGATATCATTACATTTACATAACAATAGCGAAATGTTTTGGCTAATTTCAGTTGATATTTTTTCTTTATAACTTTATAATTTTTCTTTGACTGTAAGGTTATCGAGTGCATGTAACGATGTTAACATACGACTTATCAAAACATCGTACTGTTGCTACTCACGTCGATCAACACATCACATGATCACGAGAAGATCGTTACTGCTACGACTACTCATAATAAAACTAATTACGATATAGCACGTGTTGTTAAGGAAAAGTTTATAATACCGTTTTAGAAATCAATTCCCCCTAAGAAGTCACTAATAGTAAGACATCAGGTCCTACTTATAGTAAATTAGAATGAAAAGACTAGAAAGAACCGGAAACCTTATCCTAAACAGGGAACAAGGGATGCATTTCCACTCCTGTTCGAAAGACCAGGGAGGATTGTCTTCCAAATGTTAAGCAAATATATCTACTGCTATTGAGAAGAAAAATAATTATTACACTTTCGGCGGACCTCAAATGGAATGACTATATTGAATCCATTGCCAAATCTGCTGTTATGAAAGTCGGCTCCCTGTGCAGGGCCCGGAAGTTTTTCCCACCTGAATCTATTCTGCACATATACAAATCTACCATCCGCCCGTGTATTGAATATTGCTGCCATATCTGGTCGGGTACCCTTGCTGCTCTCCTTGGGCTTCTTGACAAAATACAAAGGAGGATCTGTAACGTGGTTGATACTGACTTGGCATACCGGCTGCAGCCGCTCTCTCACCGGCGTGATGTGGCTTCCCTGTGCCTCTTCTACAAGTACTTTCATGGCTTCTGCCCGGATGAGCTTAGATCACTGGTGCCGCCTAAGCACGAATTTACACGAGATACGAGATTAGCAACTAGGTCCCACCCTTTTACAGTTAAACAAATAAGATGTAACCGCAAATTCTACTCCAACAGCTTCTTTTCTCGCGCTTCCCGCCTGTGGAACTCCCTTCCACAACTCTGCTTTCCCGACAGTTACAATCTCCAGGTGTTTAAATGTAGGGTCAATAGACACCTCCTATCACACTAACTCCCAATTATTCTCAGAACACTCTCATCTACCCAACCCTCATTCTCGGTATCCTTACCCGTCTATCACCCACCCTCTGACATTTCCTATATTTAATCATCCTTTCTCCACTCTACGTAGCCCCCTGCGCAGTAGTGGCAGTGACATGCCTTGCTCGGGGTGAAACGCTTATAAAAAAAATAAAATAAAATAAAATTTCAATGGTCTGTGGGAGACATTAGAAATAAAGTAATGAAATAAACTTTAGAACGAACCCGAAACCTAATCCAAAATAGTAAACATGAAATAAACCGCTGTTCCTGTTCAAAAGACCGGTTCACAAACCTTTTAGTGTTTTGAACATCAGTTAATGTTCATTCCTTGTTTTCTGTTTAAGAATGGGCTTCTGGTTCGTTCTAAATTCTATTTCAATTCTATACTTCTAACGTCTTCGTCTGAACTACAAACTTTTATTTTATTTTATTTTTTTTTTGAAGCCATTCTTGGATAAAAGAAATTACCGAGATAAAACACAATATCATTTGCCATAGTGAACTGTAGATTGCATTTTAGATTGTACTGAAAAATAATACATGGTCTGACGGAGGTACCTTCCAGAATACCCCCCACGTAATGATGACATATTGGCTATTGTCTTACACTTTATGTAGGAATTATATGTGGAAGTTATTTCTGATGGTGCAGTCAATTTATGTGATTTTTTAGGGTTAATGTCTTTGTGAATATTATCGCTTATAGTTCTGATCTATTCATCATGGAGCAATACTCGCATACGCCGGAAATGTTGGGAATAACTGTTTCCATGCAAGCAATATTAAATTTTCATTGACTAAACACTTAGTGTTACTGTTGATTGAAATTCATATCATCTTTTTCTTAAAAGAGTTTCTCATGAAAATAGACTTCTTAAGTACATTGTTATTGTTCTTATCAATATTTACGCAGTTTTTAAAAGGATAGACATCATCCTATTCCTTTGGGTGGCAACTAGTCTAGGAGAAGAAAAATGAATTTAAACCACGTTTTTATGTAAACGATAGAAGTTATTAAAAAAACACCTTCTTTCTCATTTCTTCTTCTTCTTCCTCTTCTTTTTCTATATGCCGTGTTTCTTCAGGACGTAGGTGAACATATCTTTCCACATTTTCCTGTCTCTTGTAGCTCTCAGCATCCCTTCTCCTGTTACCTCTCTCAAACCCTGCTCCACCATCCATCTGCTGAAGTCCATCAAATATGTCACCTCGTTGTTTTCTCCTGTCTCTGCTTTCTCCTATCGGTCCCTTGAGTATCAAATTCTCCAAGAAGCTGCGACAGAAAATAAGTGACTCCTCGAGGTTAGTACAATGGTTCGAACGTTGTCAGGATTCAGAATACCAAGGAACTGTCTAGTTTTACTACTTCTTTTACTAGGTACTACCTGCAAGGTGTACGTGTTGATTCTAACCTGATGTTCCGAACTATACGTAAGTATTCCGGAGTTTTGTACGGATACGACGTTAGTAATAATAAAGATAACAATGATAAAAATATTTTACACGATTATAGAATTATTTATTCAGACAGGTGTAAAGTGGAACTATGTTGACCCTTTTTAATAAAGTGTAAACTGCGCAAATACCTGACCTTTTGGCACAAGTGCAAACCGGACATACCTAAACTTTTGACTCAAAAGTAAACTAGACTTATATCTGCCCTTTTGGAACATGTCTAAACCGGACTTCTATCTGTTCTTTTGACTCAAACTTAAACTGTACTCATGTCTGTTTTTTAGACACAAATGTAAACTGTATCTATGTATGCCCTTTTGACTCAAGTATAAACCTGACCTATGTCTACCCTACTGAATCAAGTACAAATAAGGCATATGTCTACCCTATTGACTCAAGTGCAAACTGGCTTATACTATCATTTTGAGTCAAGTATAAAACGAAACTATGCCTAACATTTTGAATCAAATTAAAAATGAACATATATCTATCCTTTTGACTTAAGTGTAAAATAGATCTAGTGTCTATTTTTAAGTGTAAAACGGACCAATAATGGACCTATGTCAGCTCTTTTTACATATTGATTCATGTGCAAACTAAAGTCTTTCCTTTCGTAAGATATTGCAGTGAACCCAAATGTAAACTTGACCAATGCTTACTTTTTGACTTAAGTGTAAAATCAACATATGCCTACCTTTTTTGACATATGCATAAACTGGAGACTTGTCTGCCTTTTTGACTCATGTGTAAACCGGATCTATGTCTCCCTTGTTGGATCAAGTATAATTTAGACCTATATCTGGCATTTTGACTAAAGTGTAAACAGGATCTCTGTCTGCTCTTTTGGCTTAAGTTTAAGATGGACCTATGTTTGCCGTTTTGTCACATGTGTAAACTGGATCTATGTCTAACACTTTGACTCATGTTTAAACCCGATATCTACCCTTTTCCCTTAAATGTAAACTAGACCTCTGTCTACCCTTTTAACTCAAGTTTAAACTGGACTTGTGTTTGTCTTTTTGACTCACGTTTAAAATAGACATATGATGGACCTATGACTGTTCTTATAAGTGTAAATCGATCCTTTCTCTCACTTTTCACTCAAGTCTAAACTGGTCCTATGTCCGCCCTATTGACTCATGTGTCTTCTCTTTTGACTTAAGTGTAAAAATTAGACCATTGTTTACCCTTACGGTCATATCACGTTGAATACACCTGTTCTCGCTCGATCACCGAAGTTGAGCCTGGTAAGTACATAGATGGGTGTCTGCTTGAGAATACTAGGCGCTGTACGCGGTTAGTGATGGATATGCGTTGTGGTGCAGTGGATATGGACTCCGAAAGAGAAGTCGGTGAGCCGAGTTCGAATTTTAGTGGAATGCCCTGCATTCACTTGCGCGCTAGTAGCTTTGGGTAAGGTATTAATCCGTCCCTTCCCTACAACAAGGTAGGACTTGGAACCCTGTCCTTAAACAAATCCCAATAAAACTTCCTCCGTCGTGGAGGAAGCCAGCCCAACCCAACCAGGGTGAATGCGGCTTGAATACATTACCCTTTTGATTCATATGTAAACCGAAAACATGTATATCTGCCCTTTTGACTCACGTGTAAACTAGACCTATGTTTTTACTTTTGAGTCACGTTGTAAACTTGACCTTCGTAACTAATAATTTATTTATTCTGTTGTCTTTTTTTTTATAAAACTTATATTCAATATTTAATAACTCAACAAGGATTGATATGTCATTGAATGTACCAATATCACTTACTGTTTTGCTTAAATGTAAACAAAAGTCGAAATCAAAGATATAGATGTATATAGTTTTATACTCTAGTTATATTATTCTTTCTACGAAGCAAACTGTCCTCAGAAGAAAAAAGTATGAATAAAAGCGAGTTTGAAACAACGTTTACGACAGAAAATAGAAAATATTGGTGTAAAGCAAAAATTATTTCAGAAACAAATGAAAATATATTGTCCAATGAAAGAAGTTAGTGATTATGAAATCGGTTGAAATAAACTGCACATTGAGATCATGTCTCAAGCATTGTAAAATTAATGAACATTAGTTTTAAAACTCATAGAACAGGATGAAACATTATCAAATATCAAATAAAAATAAGTAGAAAATGAATAAAAAGTGAAATAAAAAATAGCTGTAATCATTTAGCGTACATTTAATATGTGTGACAATAATAATCAAAAGAATAGGATATATTTCTGATGGTTGCTGTAAATATAATTCCAAAAGGCACTTTCTTGTTTTCTTGTTTCTCTTTTTTTTTTTTTTCGCTTTTTCCTCTCTCATCATTTCTTTTGTTTGTTCGCTCTTTTTATTCTTAAGGTCTTTCTTTATTTATTTATTTTTCTTTATTTTTTCTTTTTTTCTTTCTTTCTTTCTTTCTTTCTTTCTTTCTTTCTTTCTTATTTTTCTCTTTCTTTCTTTCTTTCTTTCTTCTTTCCCTCTTTCTTTGTTCTTTATCTGACTTTTCTCTCTTTACTCTTTTGTATTTCTTTCTTTTTCTCGCTAGTTCTTTTCTTCCTCTTCTCTTGCTTTATTTACTTTTCCTTTCACTTATTTTCACTCTTTCGCTGCAAAATTTTTACACGTCTTCTTTCATTTCTTAACACTTTATTTTCAGCTGATTTCATTCACTTGCTTAATTATTTGTTTGATTCTTTCTTTCTCTCTTTCATTCTTTTCCTTTTTAAAATGTTTCTTCTTGTTCACTTTTTTATTTACTTTTTAAAAATATTATTCTATAACTTACGTTATTTATTTTCTCAGTCTTTTTTCTTTCTTTCTTGTACAATATAACAGAAACAAGAAATATTTTCTAACGGAATGTAATAAAAATAGGTAATGAAAAGACTTCTGCCAGAGACGGTAATTTCAATGCATTTAAGGATTAAAAAAAGAACATTTTCAGAATCAAATTTGAAATTCTAAACATACGTACGTTCACGGCAATACCTAAGACAGAAAATAAATTTAGAACCCATTCAATGAGTAAAAGACATAAGTTCTGACAAGAAAAAAGTGAAATTTAAGCAGTGTATCTTGTGTTATGAATCATTACATACAGAAAAATTACTTCGGTATATTTAAATTTAATGCCTAAAACTCATAGAACAGGATGAAATCCAAAAATAATTGTGATAAAATAGTACAACATTGTAATTTTAAAATATGTTTCTTTTTAACTTAAGATTTAAAACTGATTTTACTGTTTGATTTATATATATATATATACACACACACACGCACACACATATATATATATAAATCAAACAATTTTAAATATCAATCTTTATCAGACATTGATATTTATCAATATTAAACAGTAAATATATATATATATATATATATATATATATATATATATATATATATATATATATCAATGTCTGATAAAAATTGATATTTAAATTAAGCAACGATCAATTTTCAATCAGCACATGATGAATGCATTGAGCATGAAACTCAGAGTTGTGCTACCGGTGATTAAAGAATATGTACATTTATTATTAATATAAATTGTAGTTCTGTCCGAGCGCTTTTTAATCAATGTTCCATATTTCATTTATATATATATAAATTTAATAAAAATAAAAATAAATTATGTTTATCCATATATATATATATATATATATATATATATATATATATATATATGGATAAACATAATTTATTTTTATTTTTATTTTTTGTAATATTCGGACCTAGACTGCCTTTCGACCAACGCTTTTTCAGGAAACAATCGTTGGCACAATTAGACTGAATAGCGAGTAATTCAAAGAAAAAATGCTCAAACACCTTTAAAATTACGATTATTATAAATACGTAAAACTAAGAAAATAAATAAATTTCTTAATTTCACGTATTTCTAACAATTGTAACTTTAAACGTGTTCCAGCATTATTTCCTTGAATTCTTCGCTATTCAGTCAAATATAATCATAATTTTGCCAATCATTGGTCCCTGAAGAAGCGTTGGCCGAAAAGCAGTCTAGGTCCAAATATTTAAAAATAAATTAACATAAAATTATGTTTATTCAGATGTTCTTGTTCCTTAGTATCAAGTTATTATTCGGACACACACACTCACGCACTCACACACACAGATATATATATATATATATATATATATATATATGTGTGTGTGTGTGTGTGTGTGTGTGTGTGTGTGTGTGTGTGTGTGTGTGTGTGTGTGTTAGGCGTCAATCTGTCTTTTATGGTAAGGAAAATTTTATAAAAATAATAAACACAGCACATTGCCTGTCATTTTTAAGGAAACTTGTGCATGTATATATATATAATTTTGGGTCAAGTTTACAAGTGCCACAACTTTCAATTAACTTGGCTTACGACCATTTCATGTTGAAGCTCTGGTTTTCATACGATCACTGAAATTAAACAACATCAAACTTACTCTGTGCTTTAATGAGTGACTGCATATAAATACCATTTTCTTTAAGCTTAGATGTTTCAGGGGTTTAATGTATAAAGACTCAGAATTAAAACTCGGAGTGGTGATTTCCAAATCCAATCGAGTTCGCTATATTCCCTTCCGGGCAATTTCCCTTAGGAAAGGTATGAACACACTTCTTCCCTACCCTCACTAGCTCTTGTAGGACGTGTATCTGTATTAATCTGTATTATCTTAAAAATACTCTTACAATCTAAAAATATTTTCTGCTTCAAATAAGCTGTAGTAGGTTGATAAGCTGTAAAAACAAGTCAATGCTTCAATGGAACGAAACTTTGTAAACTGTAATTGAAATGAAATTGGAAAACCTGTCGTATAATAATGCATGCTATCCTCGTAGGACCCAATGTCTACAGTGTGTTCATTTCTCACCTGATGTCGGCTCTGAAAAATCCCACAAAGTAGAAGATGGAAATCAATTAAGGAAGAGAAAGAAATAATTTTTTAAAAAGAAAGTAAACGCGGGAAAATGAACTTAACATTTATTTAATTCATGTAAATAAAAATGTAAAATTAGATGAACATGGATGAAATAGTAACAAGAAGCAAGAACTCTAAAAAATAAATAAATAAATAAATAAATAAATAACTCCGTGTAAAAAAGCAAATGGGAAAATCAAACAATATATGAGGAAAAAATGATTTGAAAGCATGATGTCAAGTTTAAACAAGCGATCTGGAACGAGAGAATTATTTGTGCGCACCTGAACAAGAAACCTACCGTAAAACGAACATACGAACAAATACGCAAACAGAAATGGGGAGACATATTGACTGCCAGCCTCATGCCAAACACAATATTAACCGTCTCACCCTCCGTAGTGTAAGAATTCACTTCGATTAGCAATCGTCAGCCCCTATCAGTTTGCAACAATTTTCTTATGAAATATCGATCAAGTTATCTGTTATCGGTTGTGTGGTGTTGGCGAGGGTGTTTTGATGAGGCGGGGGCGTAAAAAGAGAAAGAAACGATGAAAACAAAAGTTTCTCATAGAAAGAGAGAGAGAGAGAGAGAGAGAGAGAGAGAGAGAGAGAGAGAGAAAAGATGGTGGAAGAGGATGATGTGGGGATTGTATCGGAGGTTGGAACCACGCGATAATTTTTCCCTTTCTCGGCATCTGCTACGGCTACGATGCTGCTACTGTTAGAATGTCCGTGACGTAGGCAGTTGATTGACATCTTCGACTAAATAAAGGTCCGCCCACTTATGCCTGTACGTTTTACTCTCTAACAAAACTCCTCTCCTTCCATCACTCCCTCTCTTTCTCACTCTCTCCCCCATCTGGGAATAGTTTCCCATTTCTTTCACTCCCTCATACGCTTATTTGCTATTACTTCTTATCTCTCTTTTGTCTCTCTCTCTCTCTTTCTCTTACTTTCACTCATGTCTACATCTTTCCTGATATCGAAATAAAGTTATTCTTTACCAGTAAGAATAAGCACTACCCGCTTTTGACTCATTTTCTATCTATATTTTATATGATCCCTTTCACCCTCCCTTATTCTTTTCAGTCATCTCTCTCTGTTATCCCTTTACTAATTCTACAGATCAGATTGTATCTCCCGCTTTCTCTCTTTTTTGCTCCCACCTGTTTATCAATCTTTAAGTCATTCTACTCTCTTACTACTTTCCTTTCTATCTCTCTCTTTTTTAACTCTGTTTTAATTTTACCTTTTTTTTTCTTCTACCCACACACCTTTTACATCCCAAGTCTTTCTAGTGTTAGTCTTTTGTCTGAGCCACTCCTTTCTTCTTCTTCTTCTTCTTCTTCTTCTTCTTCTTCTTCTTCTTCTTCTTCTTCTTACTTTCGCTTTCTTTGTCTACTTTCAGAAAAGGGCAACTTCCTGTTTCAAAGTCTTGGAATGGTTTTGTCGCCACAGGTGTATATATAAGACGACAGTCTTCCAAACTCTCTGTGTTAATCGACAGCTTCGTAACTTTCAAAACAGGCTGCACTTTGCCTGTCTTTCTTTCTTGATCTGTCGCTAAAGCCAATATATTTTTTGCTTTGAGAAAAAAGTCAATAACTCTAAACCTCAAACTTTGTAGAATTTTGTTGTTTTTTTAAAAAAAAAAGGCTACAAACAATACAGTAAAACAACTAATACATTTTAATAGTATTTTCAATT
>JBBBDQ010002582.1:75000-80000 GCA_037127315.1 Ascarosepion bandense
AGTCATCGAGTAGGAATCTGCTAAAATAAGCTAAGCATTCATTTCGAAAATAAAGACAGGATTCACACTTTAACATGTAAACAGATTTTCTTTTCAGTTTTTATCTGCTATATTTAACTGAACGGAATCTTTAAGGTTGTATTTTGAGATGAAATCATAAAATATTGAAATGGAGAAAGGAATAAAAAACACGCTGACAGCTGCTTAATACTACGTGTTATTTGCTGCGTTCTCTTTACATTTTATCTTTCAAACTAAATGTATAACAAGTTTACTGATTGTTCTGGGGATAAAATTGTTGCTTATCTCTTACAGGCGCCAGTGGTCGGTGTTCTAGCCAAGGTAAATACGGGTATTTTGAATATTGGCTTCCAAATCTAACAGATTTTTCAGACTTAAGAATTAAAATCTCCCTGTTCCAAATGACTACATCGAATCTATCAAATCTGCATCTATTGTTAGGAAGTTCGGGTCGTTGGTTTGGGCCAGAAAGTCTTTTCTCGTTAAAATACTTCTTGTTCATTTATAAATCTGCGATTCGTCCGTGCATTACTGTTGCCTTATCTGGTCGGGTGTTCCTGCTATTAATCTCGTGACTCTGTACAGCATTTAAAGAAAAATCTGCAATATAATCGATCCTGATTTGGCATCTCGACTTCAGTCACTTTCTCTCCCTTATGACCTGGCTTCCCTTTGTCTTTTCTACAAATATTTTCATGGCAACTGCTCTGATGAAGTTTTACATTGATGCCACAACCACATGAATTTACGCGTGCTACTAAATTGGCATCTAGGTCCCACCTTTTTATCGATTAAAGTTTTAAGTGTTACCACCACATCTACTCCTCAGTTTCTTTTCTCGCACTTCACATCTTCAGAACACACTTTAGTATACTTGCTTTCCTGATAGTTACAATCTCAAAAAGTTTAAATGCAATGTCAATTGCCATCTTCTATCTTCTTAAATCCAGTTCATCTTTACCCTTTCTTCAATACCCCTGTACTTTTCTTTTCTTGACGATCTGCTCACTAGTGGGAGTCCCGTTTTGCTTTGAGAGAAATGATTTAAAAATTGAAAAAAATAACCTTATACTTGACGAAATTAATAGTTATGCATATACAGCAGAATAATTAACCACGCCATTAGACATTGCTTTAGGATTTATTTTAACTTATAACTAATATATATATATATATATATATATATATATATATATATATATATATATATATATGAATAAAGAAGGTGTGCTGTAATTGTGATCAATATCAGAGTGATCAATATCAGAGATAGAGCAGCTTATTCGTATGTAAATATTTTACTTATGTAAATATAAAATGTATAAATGTTCACTCTTGTATATATATATATATATATATATATATGTTGTGGGTGGGATTGAATATCAAATCGCGATCATATAGGACCAGCTATGGGTTAATTTGTAAGACTTGTATCCCTAAATCATCATTATCTAAAACAAAAAGAAAAGAATTCTGAAAATCTAAAAATTATTTTCTGGCTTTAAACTTCTTGCTGATTAACCGTAGAAAACTTTAAATAACTTGTTGATAAACCGTAAAAAACGAAACAAAGTACGAATATGCTTGTAATAGGCTCTCAACTCAATCTACAATCAAAAAGCCCTGATGTCTGCGCTTTATATCATGTGATAAACATGTATCTAGAAACTTTCACGAATAAGCTGCATGCATTGTAAAATCTATCATCTTCTGGTTATAAAATTGGAAATATTAGCCGTTTACTTATGAAGAAACATTTGGCATTCACTGACGGACTGACAGTTAAAATCTTTTTATAAAAATTTTTCAGAAAAATAAATTTCCTGCGTTCACTGTTTTCGCCCTTTCTAGTAGTGATAGCGGATTCCTTCCTAACTTTTTGTTCTAAGTAGTGTGGAACATCAATCAGGGTTATGCCATTATGTTTTCATCGAGTTAAATATCTTATTTTATTTATTGCTGCGGTCGAAAGCCTGCAATTTATCAGGTTTCTGTTATTTAGTACAGTTCGTATTTCGTGATTCTGAAGCGCAAGTCTATTTGATTCGAAGATGTTTTGGTTATTGTTAAGTTCCACAAGCTTCATTCACTTGACGCATTTATTATTCATTTTAAAAAAAGTTTCTATACATCCGACAGTTTAGAGATTTTGATGTAATGCACGTCGTCCTTTTAGATTGATTTGACGAGATTACCTTAAGAAGAAGTCACGACTTCTTGGGCTAATGTTTTGGATTTGTAGTAATTTGCAGCATTAGAAAGAAACAACTTCTTCTTCTTCTATATGCCCTGTCCCTTCAGGACGTAGGCGATCATGGCTCTCCACGTCTCCCTATCCCTTGTGGCTCTTAGTATGTTTGCTCCTGTTGCTCCTGGCAACCCCCGTTCCGTCATCCACCTGATCAGGCCCTGCAAATATGTTATCCGCTGCCTTCCTCTGTCTCTCCTTCCTTCTATCTGTTCAGTCAGTATCAGGTTCTCCAGGCTCTCCTTCCTCATTGCATGTCCCAGGAACTTCAGTTGTCTCTTCCTGATGCTCAGCATCAATTTCCTTTTTGTTGCCATTCTTTCTAACACCTCGTCGTTGCTTGTATGCTCAGTCCACGATATCAGTAGCATCCTTCTGAAGAAACACATTTCGGCCGCTTCCAGTTTTGTCCTCATTTTCGATGATATTGTCCAGCATTCACAGCCGTATTGAAGAACTGACATCACGTAGCAGTCTAGCACTCTTTTCTTCGTTTCTATTGAGATTTTCCTGTGTGTTAGTATTTTGCTCATCTTCTGGAACGCGTCCTTTGCCATGCCAGTTCGCCTTCGGATCTCCGTGTCGCACTTTCCATCTCCTGTTAGAACACTTCCTAGGTACTTAAATTCTTGGACTTGTTTGATTCTGTTATCCCCCACCTGTATTTGGCATTTTGGGTTGTATCTTTTGCTGATGACCATGCACTCAGTTTTCTTAAAGTTTATTTGTAGTCCCTTCTTGTCACTCTCCACTGCTACTTTCTGTATGAGGTCTTGTAGTTTCCTTTCCGTGTCCGCAATCAGCACTGTATCGTCCGCGTATCTTATGTTGTTCAGGTTGTGGCCTCCAATAACAAATCCTGGCGTGTCATCTAGGGTCCTCAAAATATTCTCGCTGTATAAGTTGAACAAATCCGGTGAAAAGACACATCCTTGTCTTACGCCTTTTTCTATATTTGTGTATCTACTGAGGTCGTTACCTGTCCGTATGCAGGTCGTTTGCTGCCAGTAGAGATACTTGATTATTCTTATGTCTTTGCCGAAAATGTCGAGGTTGCCTAGCTAGTGTAGGCTAATCTCTGATCGATTTCCTCACATCTTATAAAACATTTGTGTTATCTAATCCATATGCCGAGGAATTTCAAGTGTTTATTCTTTTCAGTAATGTATCTCTTCAAGATATTCGCAATCAAGACATTCCACAACTTCCTATTCTTTGTAGTTTTTAGTAAGGCTTCTCAGATCCCAGTCCTTGTTTTGCTATCGTACACAAATTGCTATTTTCCTATGCCCTTCTTGCCTTTAATGTGCCCTGTGAGTAGCAAATTATCTAAGCTCTCTTTTCTCATCATATGCCCTAGAAATTTCTACTGTCTTTTTTTCTGATTCGGAATATAATTGTCTTTTTCGTTCCCGTTTTGGTGCAGTGGCTACTGGCTCGGAACGAGAAATCGGGTAGCCAAGTTCGCATTTCTCTTAATTCCTTGCATTCCTTTACGAACAAATACCCTTGGGAGAGGTATTAATTAGCTTTTTCCCTCCAGTTATGGGTTAAATAACAGAACAGAATAGGTTTTATAGCCTTGACTGGCAACCAGTCTACTGCAGAAAGTAATGGCAACCTACTGCGGGATAACTCTTTGCCCAGTCTCCTTCGAGACATGATCGCCAAAGCGTGTATCACGCATGGCACTTAACTGACTGACCGACTTTCCTTAAAACGTCTTGGTTACTTACATGTTCAGTCGGCGATATTTTTAGCACTCTCCTGTCGAAGCACAGTTCTATAACCTCAAGTTTCTTCTAAATCTGTTACGGGATTTGCCATATAGGAGGGCTGATATCGCATAACAGTTCAGCACTGTTTTTTTTTTTTTCTGTTTTCCTGTTTCTTAGTAATTTGCTTTCAGTAAAAAGAGGAGCCCAAAATGCCAACTACTAGTCGGAGATACTGAAGTCAACCAGGTACAGAAATTTTAAAACCCGGAAAGTGTTCTAACAGAGGATGGGAAGTGCTACACTGAGATCCGAAGACGTATTGATATGACCAAGAATGTATTCCAAAGTCTGAGCAGAGTATTGAGTGACAGGCAAATCTCGTCGAAAACAAAAAAGAGAGTTCTGGAAAGAGTAATGCGATGTCTATACTTCAATATGGCAGTGAATGCTGGAAAGGAAGAAAAGACTTGAAGTAACCGAAATGTGTTTCTACAGAAGGATGCTGAGGATACTATGGATCAAACATGTTAGCAATGACGAGGTTTTGGTGATGATGGAAACGATAAGGAAACTTATATTAACAGCAGGAAAAGTCATCAGAAATCTTTGGGACATCTAATTAGGATAAAAGGCTTGGGGAATCTGATACTCACAGGACGGATAGAGGGGAAGAGAGACATGGAAAGAAACACATGACATACTGATGGGCCTAAGCAAATGGATGGTTGTGCAGGGTTTAGGAAGAGTTACAGGAGAAAGGATATCAAAAGCTGCAAGGGATAGGGAGATATGGAAGGACGGGATCGCTTACGTCCTGAAGGGACACGATACATAGAAGAAGAACATTTTGCTTAGCTTTTAAAAGCACTTTTGTTATTCCAGTGCGGATTTTGGTATCGCATGTTCCACCTTCTGTTAAAACACTTCCCACTTATTTAAATTTGAAGTCTTTAGTATTTCAACGTTTATTTTGATTTCGCTAACTCTATTCACTTTTTTATTTTATTTTA
>JBBBDQ010002582.1:85000-90000 GCA_037127315.1 Ascarosepion bandense
CTGAATCTATCCTGCACATTTATAAATCTACCATCCGCCCGTGCATTGAATACTGTTGCCATATCTGGTCGGGTGTCCCTGCTATTCTCCTTGGGCTTCTCGAGAAGGTACAGCGGAGGGTCTGTAATGTGATCGATACCGATTTGGCACACCGCCTGCAGTCTCTCTCTCACCGGAGCGACGTGGCTTCCCTGTGTCTCTTCTGTAAATACTTTCACGGCTTCTGCTCCGATGAACTTAGATCACTGGTGCCCCCTAGGTTCGAATTTGCACGAGATACTAGATTAGCAACTACATCCCACCCTTTTAAAGTGAAACCCATAAAATGCAACCGCAACTTTTACTCCAACAGTTTCTTTTCTCGCACTTCCCGACTGTAGAATTCCCTTCCACATGACTGCTTCCCCGACGGCTACAATCCCCAGGAGTTTAAATGTAAGGTCAATAGACACCTCCTAACACACTAACTCGCTTCCATTCTTTCAAACACTCTTCCCATCCTCCAAACTATCTATCACCCCTCTTCTGACATTTCCTATATCTAACCACTCTTTCTATTTACCTTCCCCCATGTAGCCCCAAGCGCAATAGTGGCAGTGGAATGCCTCGCCTTGCTTGGGGTGAAATGATTAAAAAAATTAGCTCATTTTTCCTCATGGCACAATCTGCATACGTTACCTATTAGTAAGCGACATTGCATGTTAATATTTATTTATCGAAGGCTTCCAAATAGTTCCGTCTACCGAATTTTCCTCTCCAAACCGATATATCATTGTACATTCTGTTAAATAAAAAAAAAAGGTGCCTTATTAACCGTGTCATGTAGCATAACAGGTGTCAACACAGAAAACGTAATTGTCAGACCGAATTCGATGTCTGAGACTGTTTAGATGTCTAGTATCGTGTAGTTTTTCTTCGAAGTTTGCAAAATACAGCAGTTTCATGCGGAGATTATTATTATTGAAACGCTTGAAGACCTTTGGTCAAATGTCTCGATAACTGTTCAAATTTTCTCGATATTTATAGCTGTAGGAAGTTATATATGAATGTTAAGTTGGACTCATGGAAAGGCAATATGATGGTCGCACTCATCTTCGGAACGACAAAGAAAATACTTCTGCTACAATGAAAGAGAACAAACGGTCAGAAAAAAGTGTAAAGTAATGATTACTGTCCAATAACGTCTTGCATCATCGGACACAATCAATGCTGGATTACGACCATATCACGTAGAAACACCGATTCTCGTAAGACCAGCTGCAGTAAACTTGGATGTGTGGGTGGTGCAATGGATAATGGCTCCGAATTGGAAAATCGAAGAGACGAGTTCCAATTTAAGTCGAGTTTGTTGTGTTCGCTTGCATGCAAATACCCTTGGGAAAGATATAAATTCACCGCTTTCCCCAGCTATGGGTTAATTAGTAGGACTTGTATCAGTAAATCATTATCATCTCCAAAAGATTCTTAGAACCTAAAAATAGTTTCTGGCTCTAAATAATCCGCGAAACTTTTATAAGCTGCAAATAACAAATCAATCAATAAAGCTAGTATTGTTATCGAAGTGAGAAATGTGTAATCAGAAAATTGGTAATTCTTAGAAAATGACTAAATATATTAAGACACTTTACGGGTTGGGACTATAACAAATAAGATGCTACCACGAGTCCGAATAGATAAACATAAATTAATGTCAATTACTCATCTAAGAAATTCAGGGATAAATTCTTCAAATTAACTTGACTAACAAGTATGTCATCTGAATATATATTCCTTACAAAGTTTTCTTGTTTGAATGAATTTTGCAGTTATATAACTGAAAAATAAAAATAAACAATTTTGTATTGAACACTTACTGAAATTCGTGTTCCATATTTCGAACTCCGTATTTGAAGAGTTATAGGTATATATATATATGGATAGATATATAGATAGAGTGTCTAGATAGATAGATAGATAGATAGATAGATAGATAGATAGATAGATAGATAGATATGACATGCTTATATATATATATATATATATATATATATATATATATATATATATTATGGACTCTGTTGTCGATTTCGACGTATGAGTATATATATAGACAGAGTGTCTAGATAGATAGATAGATAGATATGACATGTTTGTATATATATATATATATATATATATATATGTATATATTATAGACTCTCTTGTCGATTTCGACGTATGAGAGTCTAACACAGACTGCCGCACAAAGAATTGTTTAAAGTGGTGAAGGCTTGTGTAGCACCATCCACACTTTTTTGAACTGCTGATAACAAACAATCGGTGCAGAAGTCTGCCATAGATCGCATTGACAACATACCTCACTTATTTAACCAATAACTGGAGGGAAGGGACGGATTAATACATTTCCCAAGATTACCAGTGCGTAATAAATGCAAAGTGTTCGACTTGAATTGGAACTTGGCTCACCGATTTCCCCTTACTAGCCGACATCCAATGCACCACAACGCACATCCGTCAATAAGGTTTACAGCAACTGGTATTACCAAGTGGTCATCCATCTAAATACTGACCAGATCTATCTATCTATCTATCTATCTATCTATCTATCTATAGATAGATAGATAGATCAAAGCATATAAATTGACCATGAGTCACGTTTTCGATTCTCATTAATATCGAGTCATGGCTGGCCGTTTTTATCCGTGTATACTTTTTTTACTAGGGCGGTTAACAAATCATTGTTACAAATGATTGCGTAGGCGCATTTGAGTTTTTAAAACACACACTGACCTCAAGTGTGAGTTATACTCGAACTATACTGACTTTAGTTAAAGTTTCTTAGAGAGGAGCATCAAGAAGTCACCTCGCTGACAAATCGAGATATTGTAATTATTTACATTACTTATATTGTTTAGACTGCCATCCTAATTTTTACGAGTTGTGAATTCAATACCTACTCAAAGCAGAAAAAAAACTTGGAGAGTTAAATTGGAAAAAAGGAGATATCCAGAAAAGGCATGGCACGTCGAAATAGAACAATTTACCTCTGTGGACTAGATAAAGTGTTCGGTTCGAAATTCCAACGTATATAACCTGACGAAGGCTGGTGAGCACAACGGCTGAAGCGTCGTAAAAAAGACAATAAAAATTATGGTAAAAGTCAGAAATGTAAATAGTGTAAACATGATAATTATTTCTGCGTACAAAATAATATTTTTAAAATAAAAATAATATAATAATATATAATTTTTTTAAAAATAATATATTTAATCGGTTCACTCCAACCAAGCCAAAAATACCACTAATATTCAAGGTAATACTTATTTTAGAAGAAACTAGAAACCTAATCCAAAAATGTAAAAATGGATAAACATCTACTCCTGTTCAAAATATCAGGTATGAGTGTGAACCGGATTATAGATAAAACAAGGGATAAATCGTTGAATCTATTTAATAGACAGGGGAGGAGTATGAACGAGACAATAGGGGACAAAATCATTTAAGAAAAAAATGTAATCTCCTGTCAATAAAGTTTAACTTCTCTGCTTTTAGTACAGACACTAAGCAATCAATGTCAAACAAAATTCGTAATATCAAAGATTTTACAAGGCTCACCTCCGCCTAGCAAGAAGTAACATAATAGGAATGTTTCTCAAATCTGGAAGGGTTGCTTAATTTAAAAGATATCTTCTTGTTTTGCATATTTTGTATAATCTTCCAAATTCCCGGAAAAATGTGAATATAAATTGTCCTGTGAACGAGAATTTTCACTTTTATATGACATCATCAACGAGTTTTTTGGTGCGCATGTAGTGACTGTATGTATGTATAGCCTTTTCTGTCAAATATCACGTGCTTGCATATCACATTATATTTTTTAAATATTGCCAGTTCACGGGCCAGTATCTGTTGTATTTCACAATTTGTATTTATGATCTGATAAATCAAATAAATGTTTCTTTATGTTAGGTAATTTGTTTGAATAGTTAATTATTCTAGCCTGTTTTCTATTTGATTTTGCAGTTTAAGCAAGACAGTTATTATTGTGGTGTTTTTGATAAATAATTTGTCAGAAGTCTTCTTTTGTTCTGTTAATATATTGTCTAATTCTATGTTACTTAATTTAAATATAATTGAATACATGAAGAGTTAATATACGTGATTTTGAAACGACTCACTTGTTACCAAAGAGATTTTTACAAAAAAAGCACTTTGGGGTTGAGGATTTTTCAGAGGCTTCTTGTACATATATATTGATCGCAGAATGGTAATTTCTTTCTTTCTTTCTTTCTTTCTTTCTAAGAATGTCCAAAATCTATCTATCTATCTATCTATCTATCTATCTATCTATCTCAGTATGTCCATATCTATCTATCTATCTATCTATCTATCTACAAGGTGCGAAAGACGAATTTTCTTCTAAAGTACGCAAAAATGAAAATAACACTGGCATCTCATTTTTACAGATATATTTACTGAAAATACAAAAAATTCTCTTGTAATACTTAAGAGTAAATTATTATAAAATAAACTCGCCATTGGCATTAATCCCAGCCGCCACACAACTGGGTGGGGAATTGCTTTGCGGTGCCCTTTGTCGCGCAGACGGTGCCCAACTGAACCAACTATATTGTGCATTCAACAAAATAAAAAACGAAAAAAAAATGAAATGGCGATAAGTTACTCATCTCACCCTGTCTGTAAACAGGTTTATCTATCTATCTATGTGTGTATGTGTGTATTTATGTAAATATATCTATATGTAAGCATGTCCATATCAATTTATCTATTAGTATGTCCTTATCTATCTATCTATCTATCTATCTATCTATCTATCTATCTATCTATCTATCTATCTATCTATCTACATCATTGTTTATGCTTGTCCATACCCATCGAAGTTTCTATCTATATATCTGTCTATCTAAACATATCTATCTATCTATCTATCTATCTATCTATCTATCTATCTATCTATCTATCTATCTATATAAATATTTATATATAAAGACGAAATAGTA